>KZ652926.1:10152-28346 GCA_001010745.2 Gerris buenoi
TATTTTTGTTCATTAGTTTTTCATTTTGTTTTTCCCCCCCTCCTCCCCCAATCAAAACTCACTTAGAATGTGCCCCCTTCAGACCTAGCCGATGGATACGCCACTGAAAATCCGTCCACCTTCGGACGGATTTTATCTAGAACTTAATGTTTCTTTGAACATTCTTAAGTATTCATGAAACTTATCTGGGAGTTCATGTAACTCTGGGAAAAGGTGATGATATTTGCCTAATTTCTGACATGTTTGATTAATTAGATGAGCGCTGCACCTCCGATTACTTACACCACTTATTTGCTAAGCAAATCTCATCACTATTGCTACTGCCATAGATCGTATTAAAAAAAAAAAAACAATATGGTAGAAAAAAAGAAGACAATATTAGAGCACACAACCAGTACTGTGTTGCTCCGGGAGTGAGTATAAACTAAATGATAAAAATCTCTGAAAACAGTGAGATAAGCAGCAAAATAGACCTTTCCAGATGTGCTACCACCTCCACCTCATGCTACAACTGCACCTACCCCTACAACTATACCTCCTTGGCATGCATTTACCCTTTTTCCTCATCTGCTATGGGCTGTTTATTCTTCCCGAGTGGTTCCAATCTAAACTTAATTTGGATCAGGTCAGAGACCGAAAGTATCAGTGTGTCCCATGTAGGATCTCTTCCACTTCATAATAACCTCTACCCTCCTCATTCATTACTTATTACCAGAGACCTTCAAAATGTAGCATTTATTTTTACGAAATGTGGCACTAAAAATTGTGGCAATATGGCACTTATTTTTGCCAAATGTGGCATTTATTTTAGCTAATGTAGCATTTATTTTTCAACTTTCTCCCCCCCCCCCTCCCTTTCTGATGTAAAAGGGATATTAAATTGTGCAACTTGAGTCTTATTAAATTACTCAAGTCAATGACTCTCAAAGTCAATGACCCATATTGACCAGTTATGAGCTAGAGCTAATGGCTCTTAATCCTTAACGCTAGTGACGCACTTCGCCACCTTGTTTCAGAGTTCAGATTTTGCATATTTCCATATCTTTTTTTTTATTGCCCCAAGTGATTTTTCTTAACGAATTATGATGTTTGGAAGGCACTAGGCCACTTTAAATTCAAATTTAAAAATGCATATTTTGCATATTTCGGGCATTATTGCATATAATTGCTTATTTCCGGCACAAGTGCATATTATTGCATATTTTCACATAAATATTCTACTTTTTGAGAGACATTTCCACTAAGGTGCATATTTTATTTGATTTTTCTATTCAAACATTTTATTATTTAGTTACAAAAACCTTTTAAGGATTAGAAGGCATTCACTGTCTAATGGTGCAAGTAAACCACCTGTCCTATAAGCTTCTGCAAGAACAGGGGGTTTACCAGTCCCTACTGGTTGGTACCCTAAGAAGGCTTGTTTTCTTGTTTTTCAACTTAATCCCGGACAAAGCTACCGCTGACGATTCATAGAGTGCTGCCCTTATTATAGGATTAAGATGGCTTNCTGTCCTATAAGCTTCTGCAAGAACAGGGGGTTTACCAGTCCCTACTGGTTGGTACCCTAAGAAGGCTTGTTTTCTTGTTTTTCAACTTAATCCCGGACAAAGCTACCGCTGACGATTCATAGAGTGCTGCCCTTATTATAGGATTAAGATGGCTTCGTTACCCAAATGAATGCACAACCCCTGCATTAGAGTATTACATTAAGGTCATAGAGTGCTTTGAAGAAACAGCAAATTTGGCCATCCCAAAAGCAAAGAGTACCCTTAAACTTAACAACCACCAAGTCACTCAGAGATTGGCATTTATTAAAGCTCATTTTGGGGTCCTTCCAAATATAATTGAAAAACTGGAGACTCGCGGTTTAGAGCTGGCGAAGACTGTAGCTCTCCTTGAGGAACTTAAGGAGAGGAGTAAGGGATGCCGGGTCCAATTGGGGAAAGACTTCGACAAAAAATTGACGCTGTTCTCCACCTTGTGCATATTTGAGTGCATATTTTATGTGCATATTTTGCAATTTTCAAATGCATATATTAAGGTTTTTAAGTGCATATGGATCCGAACTCTAGTTATAGCAGAACCCCTTACAATATTAGAATATTTCCATTATTTTTTTTCTCAGAACTTGGCCCAAATAAGGCAAAATGTGGCACTAAGTGAAGCATTTTACCGAAAATTGGCAAAATGTGGCTTTTATCCGAAAAATAGGCAAAATGTGGCATTTTAGTATGGCACCATGGCAAAAAGGCATTTGAAGGTCTCTGCTCATTACATATTATATCATACAGAATGATCGTGGAGAGTAGTGCCATTTCAGTTCTCAGAAAGTTTGCTGTGCCTTTTCTTATTTAATTCTTATTTTCTAAACTCTTGTTTCCGCGTTTTCTTCAACTCCACTTGTCACAACACTCACAATTAGTGGTCCTGTTGAAGTTATATTCTTAGAGATTAGTGGATGTGATTGTTAACTGTCTCAACATTTTCTCTCATTGATGTTGAGGCTTTGTGGAATTAAGGTCTAGGCATTAGGTTAGAAAATATTGTACTAATGCTTAAAATCTAAATGGTTTAAATGACTGTTTGACAGTACATTAAAAATATAAAAAAATATTAGATTTTAAATTCTTATCTTCTATCCAGGCCCAGTTACCATCAAAAGCAAAAGTTATTTCTTGATCAATTCAGTAAAACTTATTACAGTAGAATCCCGATGTATCGTTTCTTCAAGGGGTCGAAAAAAAAAAAATATGATAAATCGAGTAGTTCAATAAATTGGGATTATGAAATATTGATGGTAAAAAAAGAAAAATTAATGTAATAATTAAGACTTGTATTTATTTTGCTCATAAAAGTACAGTGTGTATGATCATAAAAAAATTAAATATGTACATACTTGGTTTTATAAAATTATAAATTGTTTTTTGAATTAAACCATTTGTTCGGGTGCTATCCATAGCATTTTATCCGAGTAGAACAGAAGGTGCAGGAAGTAAACAATCAAATCATGGAAAAAGGGTCCCCTCCTTTCATATACGTTTAACCGCGATTTTTCTCAGAATTTTAAGAGTTATTCCTTCATCTAGGCTGTCCAGAAATTGCATTTGGACACAATCACACTCTCCCCCCTGAGTCTTTGTTTAATGCCGATCAAACGTCACACGAGAGTTCTAATTTTTTCCCCGAAGAGTGTTTCTTCCTATTCGGAATTAATAAAAACCATTTAATTAATGCTTCCTCTTATTGTAGTGAAGAATTAACTGTTTTTTTTTTTTTTTCTGAGTAGAGTAAAACAACAGATATAGGTAGTGAAAAAGCAAAATCTTAAAATGGCCCCCTCCATTCATACGCCCCTCCATTCATACGTTTTATCAGGATTATTCTCAGAATTATACGAGTTATAATTTTTGTTCACATCAAAAAAGGAAAAAATACTTTATACTGAGGGTACTGAAATGCATTGGTTTTATACCAATTATCGAGATTTTTTCAAGGGACTGGCAATAATATACAATTTATCGGGATATATGATATAATGGGATACGAAATACTGGGATTCTACTGTATTTATGCTGATCACGCCTTTGTATCAATTGTTTTATAACATTTGTGTCCCATGATTACTAAAATATTTAATTGTGTAATTGTTGCAACCTATAACAATTTGCAAATTAAAAATGAAGCCATGGACTGAAGATTAGATATTGCTTTATTACTGTTAAACAATTTTGTTTGTTTGTTTCTTTTTAGCCAAAATCTATTGAAAAAGAGGTGAAAAAAATATTTAAGCTCTACAGTTCAGGAAGTTTAGTGTCTAACGGGGCCAATGCAGAACAAGAAAAAAAGGAAAGCAACTTGTGCTTACCAGGCAGCAGCAGTGATATAGTGTCTGATGATCAGAGTTGTGACAATGTATCTAGTGTGGCCAATGGAAAGTTGTTGAAAGTAGAAGAGGGAGGGTTTAGTTTCCCAGACTTTCTCCATAGTTTAGTTATTGTTATTTTGGATGATAGTGGCAACATTAAACTAGCTGAGAGTACATTACTCATACCTCATGTTGAACTAATGTCTAAAACTGTAGATTGTTTTAAATCTCAAATGCACGTTTATAATTCAATGTCTATAATTTCATTTAATGATAGATTTTCGTACGATTGGTTTATTTCTCATATAAATAAACAACTGACTGCGGAGAAGAAGTTCATTTGCATCGATGCAGATAAATATTATGAAACGATGTTCGTTGTCGTTAAAGTAAACTGCGATTTTGCTAGAGGTGTCGAATTATTTGCGAAAACTGAGATGGAAATTTTAAAAATCATATCTGAGAGCAATGTTGATTTTCCCACGTCAAATTGGAGAATTGTTCAAACGTCGATAAAGTGTGTTTTGCAGTCTTACTGCTTTATGATAACGGCTTTGGTTGATTCAGAGTCTTCATCCCTTTTTGGTTCGTCGAAGAATTCTATTAACATTGGATCTGATTGTGCACATGTAATTACTTCTAAGTTACCGTCCATATGTGACAAAGAGACGCATGATCTTAAAGCTTTAGAAAATGAGGATGAAGCAACATCGGATAGCTCCAAAAATGCAATTGATAAAATTGATTCAGCTTCTAATAAAAATAAATTGATTGATAGCAATGAATCTAATGTTAATCAGAAAAATAAGAATAGTGCAAGGAATAAACCAAAATTTAAACACAAAATTTATCGAGCCCGTTCCTTTAAGAGTAGGAGAGGAATGTATAATTCTCATAAAAATAATAACTGTAATAGTGAATCCTTAGTAAATGAGAAGCAATGCTGTTGTAATAAAGAGGAATGTTGTAATAAGAAGGAAAGTTTTCCAAATGCTTCGAAAACTGTTAACGTGTGCAGTAAAGCTGAAGATGTTGTCATACCCTCAACTTCAAAGGCGGAAGATAAAAGTGGCACTCCTATAAAAGAATTTATGTCTTTCAATGCTTATCAATACTGCAATCCTAACAATAAAGTTAAATTGAATAGAACTGATAAATGGAGAAGGGCAAGAAATCATAAAAATGCCGAACGCAGTTATCCAGAACATGATTATAATGGGCAAGATGTGAAGAAAGCATCTCCTCAGAATCCGCCAAAACCTAAATGGAAATCCAATAATCCTGATATTGTAAAATATAATG
Source organism: Gerris buenoi (assembly GCA_001010745.2). Lineage (NCBI taxonomy): Eukaryota > Metazoa > Arthropoda > Insecta > Hemiptera > Gerridae > Gerris > Gerris buenoi. The sequence continues at coordinate 15,320 of KZ652926.1, forward strand.
ATCAACATAAAAGTGAAGCTGTATTTACAAATGCTGTACTCAGAAATAATGAAATGACAGATGTCCAGAGAAGTAGGAGATATACAGATAAAAAAATACAGCAAGAAAATCAGTCAAGTGTGCAATCCAAAAACAGAATTATGAAAAGTTTTGACATAGCTGAACTGCTGATAAAAAACAATCCTCAACAGCTATTACAAAGCCCAAACCACAATGCAGATAACCAAGGAGGCGGGAGCTTTAAAGATATGAAAGCACATCTAGAGCGTGTATTAAGTATGCAATCCAGCAGTAGATCAATTACACGTAACACACATGCCTCAGCTGAACCACAAGTAAAAAGCGTGTCTCAACAACAAAAGCAACAACAACAAAAGCAACAACAACAACCCCAAGCCCCAAACCCTAATACGTATTTGAAGTACTCAGGAAAACCACTTGTGATTGGAATTTTTCCAAATAGCTCTCAGTATAAGGACGAAACCATTTTTGAAACTCTAAACAATTGCAATGGTGCGCTTGACATTTATGAACAAATGGTTCTTTGCCGATTCGATCAGGATAAATCTGTTCAGTTAACATTCACCGTCGAAGATTTAACATTTAAAGAATTACAGAAGACAGAATTTCGAGTTCGCTATAAAGGTTACGTTATTCTTGTCAAACCACTCACCTCATGGGCAGAGGCTATGACTTTCAGTGATTTTAATTGCTAATTTTTTAAACTAAAGCCTTTAATTATACCTATCTTTACTTAATTATCAGTTATTTTAAAGCCTTTATACCTATCTTTACTTAATTATCAGTTACTTTGTTAAAAAATAATGCTTATAAAACATTTTGTAATCGCCAATTATTAGTATCCACTTATTATCTTATCATTCATTATTATAACATTGATTATGCAACTTGTTTTAAAATAATTAAATATTTGTTTTGTACCCTCAAAATAAGTTGTTGGATTTGTTTATTTGACATTCACTATTCATAGGATTATAAACTAAGATATCAGTTTGATAAGTAATTCCATAGTGATGTGACACCCTACACTACGTGCATTACAAGTTGGCTCCCCACCATAATTTTTCGGATTTTCCCACGCTGTCAAAAGTCACAGCTCATAACGTGCATACTGTAGGTCACCAAAAAGGTCTCCTTGACTGCTACAAATATTAGAGATTCCTCATTTACTGGCCTCTAAATCTAATTAGCAATTAATTGTAGGGATTAACATTTAACCAATTTAGCTGTTGTTTTTTAAGTTAATTGTAGAAAAATCAGTTAACAAACCATTGAAATTACTTTTATCAGTTATCTAGCTGTAAACTTTACAGCTAGATAACTAGTGTTGTATTATACAGTCGACTCTCGATAATTCGAAGTTCGAACTTCAAATTATCAAGAGTTCGAATTATCAAATGAAAAAAGTTTCTGAGTTCTCATCTGAGTATTTAATAAGACTAAAGGTCCGTGTACACTAGAGGCGGAGCGAGTCGCATCGCATCGCACTGCAAAAATTCCAGGGCACAGACTTAAGGCGGAGCCCGGCCGCATCGCATTGCATTTTATAGGAGGATTTTCGTTTCAGTCGTTACTGGGCTTTGAGTGTGTTCGGACTGTTTCTTTTCAACGTAAATTTTTATTAAATGGACAGATCTGATGAAGAACTTTTTTTTATTTCAAATTCTTCTCGATGATGAAGCGAAACATAGAGAAAAGAAAAAAGATTTTTAATTTCATGTGTAACATGACATATATGACTTAAAAACCTTTAGGTTTTTGTGTTTTCATCATTTGTAGAGACCATTTTATAAAGAACGTCATACTATGTATATTTTATTTCTCTACTCACCAAGAGCTTTTTAAATAATTTTTTATATTGCCGCCATTTTAAAAATGGCGGACAGTTGGTCCAAATGCTGAGATGCACGTGTGTGCCGAATTTCGTTCTAATTAGTCAATTTTTTTACACAAACAAACTTCTAAAATCCTCTGTATCAAGCCTTACATTTAAAAGTCTCTGAAATATAGGTGCAGTCCACTACGCTCAATCTCGTTCAATTATTGATTTGTAAAAAAAATTATTAGTAGTAAATAATTATCTGCAGCTCGACATCAGTGTTAACAAATTATAAGTATCAAAATTATATAATCTTAACCTTACTTTATAAACTACACTGTTTCAATCATAAATAAATTATATACATAGTATCTAATAGTAGTATAATATTAATGATATTTAATTTATTCGTTTTCATTTGGGCTCTATGGTTGATTGTTAAAAAGATGTTTATATTCTTTTAAAGCAATATAATTTGTGCAAATTTTCACCCATATCTGGGCATCATCAGGCCTACATAATAATGGCACATATAAATAATTTATATCTTCAATCCTATTATTATATAATTTATAAATACATAAGTAACAAAAAATATTATTAAAAAAAAAAAAAAAAATTAAAACAAGTTTAAAATTAAAATATATATTAGAAAATTAAGGGATTAACTGAAGAATAAATCATATATAAATTATTGTCATAGTTAACAGATTAGTAAAAATTAGCTGTGTAGCTATTCAAAACTAGTCTCCCACACGGCAATATTGCTGATGCCTATCGCACACTGTGTCAGGGCAGAGCGGGTCGCATCGGGGTGGATTTATGCTGTGGCAAAAATCCGCCTAGAAAGCGATCCGTCGATGCGACCCGCTCCGGCCCGGCCTAGTGTACGCGGACCTTAACCATTCATTAAATAATTCTGTAGTCATCCACACTTTTCGAACGGTAGGAATTAGGCAATGATTTTATGCCCTCCAAAAAGGAGTAAGCTTTTCTCAGCCGTCCATGTTTACAGCAAGCAAAACAGTCAATCTCTCCTTACTATGCTTCCCTCCGTGGCATTAATACGTGTCTCTCCAGGAAGGAAGTTCGATGGGAGAGGAACTTCGAATTGCAGCGTGTCAATGTCTCCACTTTTACAGAATTTTACTTTGAATTACTGAGTGTACCAAATTGAATTGTTTTTCTTCGAAATACTGAGAGTTTTTTGAGGGACCGAGCATTTGCTTCGAATTATTGAGAGGTTCCTTTTGAATTATTGAGAGGTTCCTTTCGAATTATTGAGAGGTTCCTTTTGAATTATTGAGAGGTTCCTATTAATGACTGTTTGAATTATCGAGAGTCGACTGTAGTTCCAAGTGTTTAGATTACCTTATTCTCTCTTTCCCACACCTATATTTCAGCTCTTTAGGAATGAACTTCTGTACTAAAAAATCTTCTAGAAGTTTCAAGAGGTTTTTAAGCAGAACTTAGCAACTACCTTTTTACCTCTTAAATTTTAGATCTGTAGCCTCTTTTCCTTCCCCTTCTTCCTTTTACCTCTTTGGTGACTATCCAAAAATCTTTTTCTATGTTCTAAGGAGTGGCCTTTTCTAAAATTTAAACTTTTTAGTTATAATGGTTCTGGCTGTGCTTAATCACCTCACCCTCCCCCCCCCCTTCTTGGGCAGAAGCAGAGATTTCTTTTGATGGACTCTAAACCTCACCAGCAGTTTATTATAGGGATATATATGATTTAACCGATATAACTAAGTATGGCTGCTATGCTACCATACTAAAGACCCTCTTGAAAACAGCAATAGCCTTGAAAATCAAGGTGGGTTAGTTATAAAAAAATATTTTTAATTTAAATCAAATTATAATTACTATTTACAAAGGGAGACAGACAGAGACAAATAGACTTCAGCGCCGTAAATCGATCCTTGTAAATAGTAATTATAATTTGATTTAAATTAAAATTCAAATGTTCTGTAGTATGAATACAACCAAAAACTTATAAAAATTGAAAATACTTTTATTAAACATGTTTATGACATAATTAATAAGTAACTTATTTCAATGACCGAGTCTACGGTGCAGTAATTGTGTTATAATTCTGTGTGGTATCACCAAAATATTTTGTGTTATTAGTTTTCCTATTAGAGGTATTATTGGTAATTTATTCCATCGTCCACTTGTTAAATAAGGTTCATTAAATTGAGGCCGACACAAAATGTTTAAACTCTAAACAAGTGCAACTATCAGCCAATTAAATGTAAACAATTCTTACTCAAGGTCTAGTACATTTGGCATGATTTTGCTTCCGAGCTTACCGAAGGTAACGGTCGTTCTGAAGAACAAAAAAATTTTAGATCTCCAATTTCAAAAATTCCAAGACAGAAATCCGTTTCAGACATCAGAGATCATTTTTGGTTTTGTGTCTGTCTGTCGGTAGGCCTGTCGTTCAATTTTTACGAACCACCATATCTTAAAAACTACACGTCCAATTTTAATGAAATTTGGGTGGTAGGTCATATTTAGCCCATTGTTGGTCCCATATAAGTTTCAACCTTCTGTGCCTATTTGTTTCTCTTCCACATCTATAGCTTCAAAAGTACTTATCAGATTTGAATGTAATTTTTATATTCAATTTTTAAGTTTTTGGTAGTACTCATACTACGGAACGTTTAAATTTTAATTTAAATCAAATTATAATTACTATTTACAAAGGGAGACAGTCAGAGAAAAATAGACCTCTGCGCCGGGATTCGAACCACGGACCTCCCCCTCATTTCCAGTGTGCGGGTGCTCTAGCCAGTTAAGCTACACAGAAGAATACTTTCACCTGACAATATCGATACCTAATCCCGAATTATCCCGGCGCAGAGGTCTATTTTTCTCTGACTGTCTCCCTTTGTAAATAGTAATTATAATTTGATTTAAATTAAAATGTAATTTTTATAGTTTATCGAAAGTAACCCGCAGATAGCCCCAGATTAATTTGAACCGCCATTGCTCTTTAACTTTTGCTCAATTACTTGAATTTGTGTAAAAAATCAAAACAATTTTGACAGAATAAAAAAACAGGGGAAACAATTAAACCAATTAGACCAATGGCTTGCAAAAGCATAAAATCAATAAAGTACGTAGGTAGGATGCGAGGAAGCTATGTGCCACACCAATTGGCAGTCTAAGCCCTGTATCAGTAGCAACCAACAAAATCACAGACCACTAATATGAATATTTTAAAGAAATGCATTTTACATTTATTAAATACTGTATGCATATAAAATCATTTTATTAATATTTATTTCATAAACCACTAACTAACCTAACCTTGTAACTAAAAGGAACTCATTTGGTTATAAGTTGAATGATAACTTATAACCAAATGTATTAGTATGTATTTGCTATTATTTCCTATATCCTACATGTATCAAATTGCTATTAATTTGACTCCAGGAGGGGGTCAAAATAATAGCTATTACTAGAACCAATCATTACAAATTATAAGTGTGATTGTTCTGTATTAGCTTTTTTGAAATAATTTTATGGCTTTTAGCTTTAGAGAATTGTTTTTATTTTAATGAGTCAAGACTGGTTCCAGGTTTTAAATTCTATGACAGAAGACAATGTCATCGCTTAAATATGTTGTAGAAAATTTAATCCAATTGTTGCAGAAATTTCACCTCAGCAATGGGCATTCACTTTTTCAAAGATGAGGTCTTGCTGTGGATGGCTGAAATTTAGCTTTGAGGCTGTCATCGGATGATAGATTATCATTCAGAATATATGAATTTCTTAAATAGTATTTTTATCTTATTATTAATTAAATATAAAAAATACAAATAATATCTAGATATTTCTATGGATCTCTGACATTTTCTCTGGTTGACAACATTAGCCTTATATTAACAATCTGATGCCATAGTGGTTTTAGAATATTTTTCATGAACCTTTTAAATACACCTGCATCTGCTCTTAAAATACATTTAATTCTTCAAAAATATTTTGACCTGAACAGTTGTTTCTCTTCAAATATTATCATGAACCTACAATCAAACCTTACTTAACAGACACCTCCCCGCATAACCATCACTTATTGATGTACCTTCGAAATTCGGTATTGTTTGATGAATTTTGCTTCAATTAGTACTGTAAATTTCTCAGATCTATCTTTTTAGTGTATAAACTTATTGAGAGAAATAACAGTACGATACCTGGTTCCAAGAATTTGAGTATTATAACATATAGGGTTCAATGAAGTATTAAGAAAAATTGGAAATATCTTTTATTAATGGAGGCTTACAACCTTAGAGAAATTCTCTCTCAAGTACATATCTGTGTATAGGAGGTAAAGGGCACTCTCCATTTTTTACGAAATTGAGGTTTTAACAGTTTCCTATTCATTTTTCCCCCCTTTTTCAGAGGTACAAGTATATGGTGTCCTAAAACTAAATCTCACGGATTTAGCCAGTTGGAAAAGTCACTATGAACCAACATGCTGGGGAGGTAAAATAAGTAAAAAAAATCATTAAAGTAGCTCTCCCTAAAAATTTAAATTTGGCACATAGTGCCCTTTACCTCCCATACACAGATATTAACTTAACAGCTTCAGAAGGAATGTCTAGGTTCAATTCCCCTTATTTTTAATGTTGTCCCTATTTTCCCTCTCAGATATTGTACAGTATACAATTTCTGCACAGTTGGAACCTGTCTAAGCTGGAAGCCTGCTGAAGTAGAATGTTTTGTTTGGAACTATGGTTTTCCATTAGTCAGGTTTTACTGTATAATTTAAGATATAGAAATTATATTTAAATATAGAAATTATCATACCAAGTTTTATAATTTTATTTCAGCATTTCAATGTAGTAGTAGTAATACTTATAATGAGGGGATGGTTTTACATATGCATAAGGCTGCCATGTTAAATAAAAATGGCCGATTAGAAAATCCTTTCACTAAAGTTTTTCTTGTCATAAATGGAAGAGAATTTCATAATTTCGAGGTTTTGGTGTAAGTTGTAAATGATAGCAGAGATTTTGAATCAAGATTGTGAATTCTAAAACAATTTTTTTAGCAAGGATTTAGAGGCTAAGCGGAACCTATTAAAATTATTTGTGGAGTTCAGTGGTTCCTGATATATTTTGATGTTAGTCAGTAATTGGTATTTGGTTTATATGTATTAGAGCCCTTAAGCCCTTAATTGAGAATAAAGTAAAACTAAATAAACTAGGCATCGCGTGGCTCTATCATTGAAGCGAGTAAAGGCTGTTTATTAAAGGAGTAAAAAGGCTGTTTTCTCTATTTTAAACGTTTAGGTCCGCTTTAATAGTTTTAGCGATCTTTATTAACTCATAGCGGTGTCGTTGTTGGTTTTACTAAAAAATGTTATTTGAAAAAAATGTTCGTCTCATCGAATAGGTGATGATAGAATTTTTTTCCGTCCTGAAATTCCAATTTTAAATTTCAAGCTCACGTTTACGCGAGCATTGCGTGCGAACTCTTAGACGGTTCATGCTGTCCAACGAACTTAGCCTGAGTATTAGTAAAAGGAACATGTATACATAATTTCAACTAAATCGGTCAACTTTTACTCAAGTTATCGTCGGACACGTAAACGTTACAGACAGACAGACAGACAGACATCCAAGAAGCATATTTTGTTGAATGTAAGAAGCTCGCTTACGCTCGCTTCAATTAAATTAGATTAGTTATTATATCTATTTAAAGACCAACAAATCAAAACAAACTTTTATTTGTATTGCAATAAATGTGGCTGCCTTAGTTTAGCAATACCAAACCATTTCGTGGTACGTCTTCGGGACACTATTCGATTATATAAATCATCTATACTTATATATAAATAATTTATATTCTAATTTAAACTCCTTATTATTTTAAAAATCATTACTGAGAGATTTTGATGGCTTTACATGTTTTATGGTCCTCTGAGTTCAGAAAAAATCACATCTCGTGGCAAAATGGAGAAATTATTTTATTGTCAAAGGTTCTGAGGTTATATATATGTATATATATTTAAAGTAGAAAGTTTTCTTGTATTATTTAAATAAATATTTATTCTCATTTAATGTCCTTTTAGAATCAATGATAATTTTTTTAAATATTTTCAATAATTAATTACATCTTTATCACAAATAATTGACTGTTTTCTGTGTGCAGAGTAAAAAAATTGAAGAAGATGTTAGACTGATTCTAAAAGGTACCAGTCGAAGAGGTAATGTCCAATTGGAAATCAAGCATCTCTTTGTCAAACTGAATGATTTGAAGAATGGGGTTCTGAAGAGATCATACTATTATAGATGGACTGAAGGAATTAAGGACAATATTGTGTATAAGACTAAAGCTACAAAAGAAAATAACGTGGTGCCTCCAAATATTCCAATTTTTAAAGCTGTATTTCCTAATAGTCTGTCTGAAACGACTGAAAATATTTTGAAACTGTTAAAAAACTCGTCAAATAGTTTAAACATACATATGTGGAGAATTATTCATAGAGGCAACAAAAGTTCATCTGTCGAGTTAATATTTACTGTTGACAAAATATCAGAGGCTGTAATTCAATGCGGTAACAAGTTAAAGTATAAACATTTAACAGTGAAGTTTGAAAAGCTTAATACAAATGTCGTGAATAGAAAGTATTTTATACAACATCCATTCCTCCCTCAGGATCATAATGAGAATTCAGTGTTATCATTTAATGGACCTATGGTTGCCAATGAAGAGTTTCAGAATTCTGATCTAATTTTTTTAAAACCAATCGGCTTGAGAATTGACAAATTTGGCTTTGGCTTCATGATTCCAACTGTTAATAATAATAGAACTTCAACTTTATTGAACAATTCTAATCTAAATACTGGCTTGAGACCTCATTATAAGTATAATAAGTTTGACAAAAAACTAATTCACAGTGAAGTTGTCTTTTTTGGTCACTTCCCTGACTCTTTTCAGTTTAATAGATTAGATAATCGCAAGTTGTTAAATATTATAATAAGGTGTAATGATAATCTCGAGTTCAACAGAAAAGACTTAAAAATTATTAGCAGGTTAACATTGAAAGATATTAATATGGATCAAGTAACTTTTGCTGCAGCCCTAAAGTTTATACACAAACTAAAAAGTGTGGATTATAAAATCTATTATAAACAGTACACTATTAAACTTTGGCCTATCTACAAGACATGGGAGGAAGTATATATTGACTTCTCTGCTTACTATGATGCAATGATGAGATACACTCTAAGCCTAAAAGATAGCCTGTACATTACTGTAAACAAAGGTAATAATTTAATCAGTTCTAATGTAAACAAAGGTAATAATTTAATCAGTTCTAATGTAAACAAAGGTAATAATTTAATCAGTTCTAATGTAAACAAAGGTAATAATTTAATCAGTTCTAATGTAAACAAAGGTAATAATTTAATCAGTTCTAATGTAAACAAAGGTAATAAAACAAATAAACAGATAAAAATTAAACATAACAGGACTGAACAAAAAAATGTTGATATTATCCATTTTCTTTCTCCGATCGAAGAAAAGCAACAAATAATTAGAAAAACCAGTGAATCTTTTTTTCCTGTAGAACTTCGACATAAAGTAGGGCCCAGAGTTAGAGTTATTGGGAAAAGGCGACAAAGAGCACTTAATAGATTAAAATTACTTAACAGAATGAAAGTAGAGGCCTCTTTCACTGAATTCCTCTCTCCTATTGAAGAGGAACGATTGAGGGAGGGAAGAAAATCTATCGCAAATAAATTGAAATATGACATTTCCGAATGGATAATGAAAATTCTTCGCGGACCCAACCAAAATTCTCCCTACAACATTGCACTTGTTTGTTTAGGTTCTCATGGCTGTATTACTAAGATATGTTTCAGAGAGATCAAATGGTATGTAAACAAAATGTCTAGTATGATTGAAAGTTTTGCTTATATCATGCACCGGTATAAGGAATTAACTGTAATTACATTTGAAGACTTCGACACTTTAAATTGGTTTAAAGAAAATGTTAACCTTGAAGTTTCGTCGTTAAGAAAAACCCCTTTAAAATTTGTTTGTGTGGATTTAGACAAATATCAGAACACTAAAGTTGTTTGTATTGGGGCCGATTGTGATTTAATCAGTGGTAGAGAATTATTTGGAATTGATAAGGATGGAATTTTAGAAATCATATCACAGAGTAATGACGGATTATCTACATCTAAATGGGATGTTGTAGAAATTTCATTAACGAGTAATTTAGATAAATATCACTTTGAAGTTATTGCTTTGATTGATTTTGACTCTGTACAGATATTACAATCGTTAAATTATTGTCTTAATGTAGGGGAAAATGAAGCCTATGCAAAAGTTTCACAACTACCGTACGCTATTAATTGGAATAGAAAGTATAATAAAAACCTTAAGAAAAAAGAAAAGATTCGACGACGTTGTGTTCAAAGGTCCCAAAGAGCTTATAAGACAGGAATTGCAGGACTGGTATTTAAAAAACAACAAAAAGATTTTGACAAAAAAGAAAAACCAAATGATAGTAAACTATTAAAAAAACAAAAACAAAAAAGTAATGATAAGAAAACAAAAGTAAAAAGTTCATTTATTACTAAAGATTTAAAATTCTCCCAGATCTTAATGCAATCAAATAATACTAATCATAATCAGAACCAACCAGTTAAGGAACCGGAAGGGCCGATTACAGTTAATTCTTTGGATTCAGGATGTCAATAACAAAGTTCCTCTACCGTTTCCAAAATATCTACTGATAAAAAAAGTGGTCGGCGTAATCGAGGAGATAATCTTTATTTAAATTATATGGATTCAAGGAGCATGGCCAAAGGTTCTGTAAATTTAAATGCAAAGTTGGACTAATAATTAATTAAAACCTGTGACAACATATTAGCTACAAATAATTTACATACTTATATAATTTATTTAATATGATAATGCTCAATTAAAACTATATCATAAGTATTATAATAATATTTTCAATTAATATTACCTGAAATTAGATAAAAAAAATAAAAATAACTCTCTACTCATGCCTTTATACTTTGTTATTCTGATAGAGTAGGAAAATTAAAAAATAAACAGGAGGGGAGCCAATGAATGCTCGAGCTTTTGGCGGGCAGTAGGTCGCGCCATCTAAGGAAACAAAAATATCACCGGATAACCTTACGATAACTGCATAGTGGTTTTATTTTTCCCTTGATTTTGGTTGTCCAATCTGAGCTGTCAGATTTGTGAAGTATAATGACATGAGTATAAATGTAATACAGAGTAATGCAGTTGTGTAAGTAAGTCCTATCTATCAAACTTTTTGTGCACAAACCATAAGATATAGGCATGGATAGTACTATTTTCAGGAGGTTGTACAACTTTAAGTCAAGATTGTACCCTTAACAAGTTTAACCAATGTTAAATCTTTACATTGTCTCCGGGTTTATCAGTAGAAAATTTTGTGGTTTTAAATCTTTAGTAATAAATGAACTTTTTACTTTTGATTTAAACTATTATCTTTTTTTTCATTCAATACGTGTGTTAATAATGCCTATGTACTAGACGCAGGCCAATGGGCTTAACCAGCGTGATTAAAAAATATAAAATTATTACGCTTAAAATTAATGTAAATGTGATAAAAATATAGTGAGTATATAATTCTAATAGGAAGATTTATGTTCATATCTTCAAAGAAAAAAAAGATATTTGTATTGATAATAATTATTGTACTATGTTAAAAACTAATGTATTAAACTAACTTGTAAATTTACAAGTTTAAAAATTAAAAATAATTATAATGATACAGCAGTTGACGGAAGCTGGAAACAACAAATTACGATGTCTTGTACATAGCAAAAAAAAACAACAAATTACGATGTCTTGTACATAGCAAAAAAAAAAACAACAACTTTATGAAGAGCTATTTTCCAGCTTTCAATCACACTTGTACCTATAATTTTTTTTTGTATGTATTTAATAATGTGATATATTTTGGTGGTGGTTGTTTCCCCTTAATTTTTAAATTACAAAATTTACTCTTGACCTAATTATTATTTTGAGCATAAACTAATCTACTAATTAAATTATACCACTAAGGTGAATAAATTGGTTCTATCTCAACCATACTTATAGTCGTGGCAACCATGATGATTATCACTTAAGCAGTTGAAACTGGTGTGTAGTAAATAACAGATGTGAAGGTTTTTTGTTAATAAGCTGGTGTTGGTCAAATTTTGTTCTTGAAAGCCTAAAATTTGTATGTATGATGTATTTGAGTGGAGTTATTTGGTTAGGAATAAAGAAAGATTTCTCTTAATTTAAAGTATCTTAAATTGAAATTTGACCCTTAGTGATCATCTTCTGTACCGGTAAGACGAGATATTATGTATGTGTCTCTCTTTTAGTTTAAATCTTCCAGATTGGTCTCACTGGTATTGAAGATGATAAGTGATTAAAAACCAGCTTTGAACACTTAACCCTTTGACTGCGGGACTAAATCCTTAGGGGTCAACTCTGGTGCGGAAATTTTTTCTTCTTTTTTTTACTCATTTATGGCATAAAAACGACTACTAGTTATAATAAATGAGAAAATTTAACTTTTTTTACCCAAAATTTAAGGAAAATTTAAGATATCACCAGGTGATACCTCACGCCAAACAGTTGACTTAACCTTACTGTTGGGCGGAAGATATCACCTAGTGATACCAGGGTTATTGGTATTTTTTGCTCTAAAGACAGTCTTAAATGAACAGTGTCCAAAGGAAGAAGTACTGCAAACATTCTTGGTTGAAGCAGAACACAGTGTTAATGGCTGTATCACGTAAAGTTTTATTTTTCGTAAGTTCTCCTGGCTGCTCAAGCGTGGTTGAAGGCTGTGAGTTATCTGGACATGATCGCTTTTCATGTTGCATTTGAGGATTAACTTGTTTTGGCTCATCGGGAAAAAAACAATTTTCGTTTAGCAGACATCTGAAAAAAACAAACAATAAAAGTCTAGTAACTATCCGCCTAGTAGTAACATTTAGCATACGAGTGTGGAGTTTGCACCCGAGCGACAGCGAGGGTAGTAAAACCACACAAGCAAAGCAAAATTTAGTTTTCGCACGAGTTTCATACTGTATTTTATCTACGATAGTTGGATTTTAATAATAACAGCAAATTAGATTTGTTAAAAATGTTAACAAACACGCTAAT
>KZ652926.1:33068-45270 GCA_001010745.2 Gerris buenoi
TAACCATGCCTTCCTTTACGTTCTCCCACGAGTAAATATTTAATAACTTGGGTTCTACTCAATATTTTTTGATGAAACCAAGCCTACAAATTGCACAACATGTTTGCGCTCACCTCTGAAAAAAAATTAATCGATTACATTTAGCCAGTTTTGCTCCTATAAAGTCTGACTGAGGGGACATACATACATACATACACGAAAAAAGTTGAGGCCGGATTCGGTTTTCAGGATGTATAAAACGAAAAAGTATCCAAAAAATTTTCAATTCTGACCAATGTACAGACAAAACTTTAATTTTATATATATAGATACTCCAAATTATGATTTGGAGATTATTTAAGAAGGCTATGGAGCTTTGGAAAACTATTTAGGCATTTCAATTAATTTCTAGGCTATAATAGGTAACAGGCACTAATATCTAGCATGAACCGTGCAGGGAGAAGGCTAGTATTATGTTTTTAATTGGGTTTTTGGAGGTAGAGGTAGAAAAAGAAGAGAAATCAACTCTTTCTCTTTCAGGGCTGTACGTTGAAGTTAGAGGTAAGTAACAAACTTTTTTAGGGCTGATATTAATATTAGGGGTAAGTATTAAATCTTTGGGGCTGCATAAGTTGTGGAAAAACTTTGTGCTGCGAGAGCAGTACATGTCCTAATATGTGGAAACATTCTGTGCCATGTTTTGTATGTATGTGTACACCACTCCCCATTTATTACTGAAAATGAAATCCAACACCACCATCTAAAATCTAAGGAATTACTAGATAAAAAAAAATTACAGGCAAGTACTCACAACCAAGTACTTTTTAGGGTTTCATAGATTCTAAAAGAAAAAAAAAATTGAAAAAAAATCTATACATTGGTCAGATTTAAATTTTTTTGGATACTTCTTCATTTCATACATTTCAATCACCGAATCTGAAGTGTGATTAAGCCGCATAAGCCTTTTAAAACTCTTCAAAGTTGCGTCCTTTATAGGCGCAAAACTGCCTTAACGATATCAATTAAATTTTTTCCAGAGGTTAAAAATATTGAGGAAAGCTTAAGTTATTCACAATTTTATATATAAAAAAACCCTCTAAAAATATTAAGTTGGCTAATATATTTAGTGACAAAACCCACTGATTCACTACTCAAAATGTGTGGGTATTTCTTGACCACCTAGAGACTCAGGGTTTTTTGGATTTAGTCAAAAATTGGCCCAAACTGACTGGAAAAATCTGAAAAGTTAAAAATATATTAAAGATGGTGGGCGTAACTTTAAAATGTTTTTGAATGCTTTTGTAGCTTAAATGGTAAGTCGAAGTGAAAAGCAGATAGCACCAGCGGTAACTGATTTTAAAAGATCTACAACTTTGGTCCTATGACTTTTTGTCGCACCTTGATAGTTTCTACCTTAAATAGAGCTAAATTTGATCATTTAAAAAAGAAATAAAAATACTGAGTTCTTATGGTGTCTGCAGTTGTTGACCGATTTTATTTCTGATTGGGGTGCTTAAACCTCACATTTTTGCTAATGCTCCTTAAATAAAGTATTTATTATTTTGTTAATTGTTTCACACTATAATCCGTAAAAAATGAATGAGATTTTTGTGTGGGAAATTTAAAATAACCACAAAGAAGGATACATTTTTGGATTTGGTGTGATGCTAAACCTGCAACGCGAAATTTTGAAACACATCTCTAAATAAACTTGGGTTTTGCTTTCAAATCGAGTTTTCGAAAACTTGTAAAATGAGAAGTGAGTTATCTCTTGAGAAATCTGAAATCTATTGTTTTGAAACTTTTTGAAAAATGAGAAGCGTAATGTTTCGGGATTAAATAACTTTTAAAAGTTTTAATTTAATTACGTGCTGCTTAATTATTTCTGTTTAATATATTCTGTATGGTTTACCTTCGTTTATAATTTTGTTTTTTTTTCATTTGCTTGAAACAGTAGAACTTGTAGGGAGGGAACATTTAATAGATTATGAATCTTCCGTTATCAGTTAAACTTTAAAATTTCAATTTTTTTATAAATATTTTAACTTCAGTTTCATTTCTGGTTTCAATCAATAATCGATTATTCACTCAATCATTTAAGTGTACTTGCGTTTAGTCGAAACATTTCTAGAATTGTTTTTTTTTAAGTGAATAAGCGATGACTAACAGGAGTAATAAAGGAGTTCGCTTGGAGACTGACATAGAAAAATGTCGCGAAGAATCAAACTGGAGAAAAGTTATCGAACTTTCTGAGCAGTTAAAAGCCAAACATAATAATCAAGGTAAGAAACTTAACTTATAATAAGTTAAACTTACACATTAATATTACAACGTTTGTTTAAATATTTACCCAATTACTTGTAGCTTATTTGATTAACCCAAACTAGGAAAATTCTACTTATCTAATTAAAGCAACAAAATTAAAGAATAGCAATTCATTCTTCGGCATTTTTTTTTATTTTAGCACCCCCCTTGGTTCTAAACAATAGTGTGCCCTACAAAAGTCTTAAATGTTTGAGTGCTTGTCTCCCCAAGACACTTAGACTCCTAAGGCAGTTTTATCTTTAATAATCCTTTATCTTAGACTATTAAGGCCCTTTTACATGGTGATAGTTCTTCCATGACTGAACTATCATGTCAGTCTACACTGCAAGAGTTAAAATACGTCAAAACTTGTTGTCTTGCACTCAATGTTACATCCTCATCCTGCATTTTTGACTTTGATACAGAAATAAAGCAATAAATATATTATAATGTTAAATTATAATGCACACACAGCAAAAGGAATATTAATATTGTCGAAAAAAAAAAATAAAATCTGACATCTAATGTGAAGTAAGCTATCATATTTCTTGCCTTTTAGATCTGTTATCATGTGATGTAAAAGTATAAACCAATCAGCGTCTAGTATCTAGCGTGGTAGTTCTTATATCTGCCAGGTGAGTACTCTGACTGCTGTGATAGAACAATCAACTATCTCGTCAGACAAGATAGTGTGATGGCTGATAATTCTATCGAGACAAAATCTATCACGTAGTCTACATGGTGATAGTCGTTGTGATAGTTGCTATCGTGACTGCAACTATCACCATATACACGGGGCTTTAGACTAAGGGATATGATCACAATTATATACACAAGTGTGATATTCCTTTGTCCCAAGGTAAATTGGAATAAATATACCTTCATCTTAGTAGTACTTTAGACTAAGGAATGTATACTACTCTGTGCATGTTCCTTTGTCTAAAATCACTATTATCATAAAGGGATTTATGGGGGTACTAAAATAAAAAAGTACCTATTCTTCTTATAATTAATGATATTTAGATGTAAGTCTTAATTAGTCAAAGCCAAGGAATTGTGTATAATGTTCTGTATAGAATTTAATATTATCCAGCTGCTAAATAGGATGTTGCAGGAGGGAGTTTGTAATTTTTTTTTTTTTTTTTTAACGTCTCAGTAGAAAAGTTAACATTTTCTTCAATATTCAATACACTTTCTCATAAAGGGGAGGTTCACTTACCTTGGAAATTTATTGGGGTTAAGTAAATTGTTGCCATCGAATTTTGTACTTTGATTTGGATCGCTGCTATAATACAATAACAAGTTAAAAACAACAAGAATATAATGACAGTTTACCTTTGACATGATGCTACAGGAATGACTATGCTCATGACAGCGTACTTTATAAATCTGTCAGCTCAGATTGGCCAACCTAAGTGAGGGAAAAAATAAAATCACTAGGTGGTTATCTTAAGGTTATCCTGTGATATTTTTGCTTGCCTAGTTGGCCAGACCTACTACCCGCCAAAACCTCGAACTCTCATTGGATCCCCTCCAGTTTTTTTTTTTTTTTTTTTTTTTTTTCTCGATTTTCCTGCGGTGTCATAATACGTACAATCAAATAAATAATGTTCTCAATTAAACTTCACAGAAGGTAACATTATGGATACTAAAAAGGTCTGGGCTTGGTTGAAGTAGTCACAGCCCCCTCAATTGTTCACTATAACAACTGAAGGTTCAAGAGAACAAGTAAGGATTTTTATGTTGGTTTTTCCAAATACATGAGTTCCTTCTTCATCGACCTGGTTAGTTTTTATGAAAGCACTCTTAGCAATAACTAACTGATAACTCTATGATAGCTTGTGATGCACATTCCAAATACATACACCTTAGTGAAGCATGGGAATCCACTTAGTAGTGTACTTGGGAAAATTTAGTAGGAGCAGAATTGGACAGTTTTTTAATTTTTTTAATTTTTATTTTTACTGTAAATAGATTCTGAATTATTATTTATTTATAATTATAAACTTGCTTTTAATAAGTAATTTCTTCGTTTTGTGTCTAGTTCCTCTTTACTCATTTTTACTGGGAGAGGGAAAATTGGAATTGTTCTTGGAAGAATGTCCCCCTATCGAGTCAAATATCAACCGAGCCAAAACTGGACTACAAGAAGCTAAGAGATGCCTTGAGGGTGCTACATGTGAACAAGGAGACAAGGTAATATTGAGAGACAACCCTTTATTATCGTTGTTTATGTCAATGCTTATAATTTAGACATAAATGTAGTGCCCACTCTATGATGAGATATTTATGGATTTACACATTGTAAGATCCCAGGAGTCCAAAAGGTGGTTTTTGTTAGCTTTTTTTAATTTTTCTTTTAAATTACTGTTAGTCTGCCACCTGTGCACATGATAATTCTTAATTTTTTGTTTTTATTCATTTATATGATGTCATTACAGGCTGGTGTTGCTCTGGATTCACACCTATTATTGGGAAAGCTCCACTACGCTATGGGTTTATACGACGAAGCTCTGGGTCACTTTTCTGATGCGGATCTTCAAGGGTTAACCGAACGATCTTTGCCGAGTCGAAGTCTTAGGATCATTGCAGAATCATTCGCCGTGAAGGGTACACCTTTTAATTTGTAGTTTTTTTTTGTCAGTATCATAATGATTTTCCATTTACACATCTACAGAGGACCGACTGAAATATCATTCCCATTGTAAGCACTACTTTAGCATGTTCGTAGTGTATTACCCTTTAATCTAATTTATTCTCCAGTCTTACTCAGGTCTATAGGGTATTAATAAATCTTATTTCTGCTCCATGTTTGGCTATATTTCACATCCCTTGAGGCATCTTCAAGCCTTTATTTACTCCTTCTATTATATTACAATACAAATTTTTCCTTTAAATGTCTTACTACCAGTAATTCTACCTGTGTTTAGGTAAAAATGATAAATTTTGTTATAGAGCTGTGCATTTGTTAAAAAAATACAATTTTTGACTATATTGATACTTAATATTTTGATTAATCAAATGTTTACCTTTTGTATTGTTGTGTAGGGTTGTGCCTAGAGAAGGTGCCTCCATCCAGTACAAGTAAATACAAGCAAGCAGAATGGGAAGAGCAGATGATGCGTTGCTTTGAACTAGCAGGAGACTTGGCCCTTCTTTATCTTCAGGAGTTAGACAAGCTCATCCAGCCAACTCCCTCTCTCACAGGCACCATTGATAGAGCTGGTAACAAAAACAAATTAACAGTTTAGAGTTAATAGTGATGATTCATGATAAATAATCTATCTATATTATTGAAAAAGTTTTGTAAACAAACGAGTTCAGTGAGAGTGATATACAAAACTGAGTGAAAGAGCGAGTTAGGAGAGAAGGGGGGTAGTTCGGAGGGAAATGAGGGAGCTTGAGAGTGACATACTAAACTGTGTGTAGAGAGAGTGAGGGAGATTAGGGGGTAAGGGAGAACTTAAGAGTAGGTATAAAAGAAAGCCAGAGAGACAAGGAAAGTAGATAGTAGTGCGCATACCCCCTTTACCTCAGCTGCACTTCTACACTATACTCACACATCTTCATCTCACCCTTCTCATTCCATAACTATGCATACACTTTGCAAAAAAAGATCACTAAATCAGTCCTTCTCAGCAGTCCTTTTCAGTACTTTCTATAGCTAAGGTGATATTTTACAGCATGTATGTTTTTGTCATCATTGAAAAGAAACATGAGATCAATTTTAATGCTTCACTTTAGAGTGCCTCGCCGTGACAGCGGCCACTTTTCAGGGGTTGACGAGCGAAGGGAGTAGGGGGCGGAGCCCCCTAGTATATTTTAATTATTTTCTTATTTAAAAAAACGAATTGGCCTTCTAATTTGGTAATAGTTGCAAACCTGTTTTTTTGTTCTGAATAAAATAAATTAAGTTGTCAGTCAAAAGAACAACTTTTACTCAGGTTATTGTTATCAGTCAATTTTGTGATGGTCGTTTTTTTCGGATTCATTCCGGGCTCCAGACCTTGGAACATGTCCCAAGGAACTTTGTTCCAAAAATAAAATGATGTTGATGTTGTTTTTATGTAAAATTGATTTTATTTAGGTGGTGGTATAGTTATGCAGTCTTCGACAAGGACTGAAAGTAATAGTATGGGGCCTATTCTTGAGACTGCACTGCAGAGGTCTCCATTCCTCCACCTCAATGCTAGAAGACTTCCTCAAGCAGTCAATAGATACAGGTTAGTTTAGCATCTGAAATGTTCTATAATTATTATATTAGCCGATGAATTTTATTAGCGATAATTCTCGGTCTAATTGTAAATATCGACTGCTAGACTTGTGGAAAATTGAAAGCTTAATTTGGGACTAGGTATCGTTACTGACAGAGGAAATTATTCTTCAGTGTAGATCAGTTGGTAGAGCGCTATACTGGAAATATAGAGGCCCGTGGTTCAAGTCCCAACATTGGAGTCTATTTTTCTCTGTCTGTCTCCCACTGTTAATAATAATTATAATTTGAATTTTTATTTTGAAAAATTGAAGAGTATGAGATTTTTGAAGTTAGAAATAATTATTAATGGCACTTGATTTTTATTTCTAAAATTGAGGCTAGAATTTTGTGATTTTTTCTGTCTTCCATCCTTGAAGTTTTGTTTTCGTACGTTAATGCTTTAAGTGATTACATATTTTGATGTACCTTGTTAGTAGTGATAAACTTGTTACAATTTGTTTTGTTTTTTTAACTTTTCATATCTTTAGTCAAGTATACATTGGGCTGGAATTTGTCACAGTAAAAGGCCAGGAAATAATAAATGGTGGGAAATGGTCTAGTGCAGTCTGTGAACAAAGAACAAAAAGAAAGTGTTGACGACCTCCTTGTAATATCAGATTTGTTATCACTGTCTGCTGGGTGATGTTTGAGTTGTGGCTAACCTTGTTTAACATAGGAGTGGTGTAACGGAGTAGTGAATCTACTCTTAGTGTAGCACATTTATTTCAATTAAGAAATTCATGTTTTTTTTTTCTTTGGGTTTTAGTCCCGTTCGACAGCTTAGGTCATTACAGGACGGGGGTTATCCGACCGCTTTACTCATCTACTCAATGAGATCATCAGTGTGAAACATGTCTGACCCCTCCGGGAATCGAACTAACGCCAAGGTTTTAGACCTTGGTTTCAGAGCTAGGGCGCTAACCACTCGGCCTTGCCGGCCCCTTATTTATTATAACAAATTCATGTTATTATTAAAAAGAAAGCTAGAAACTATAACCGGTCTTTCTCTAATATTTGCAATTCTAGGCATGGATTGATTTTAATATCAACTTCTGAGTTATATAATAGCAAGCACTTAGGCCAGTGGGCTTAGTTTTATAATTATAAAAAAGTAAAATAAAGTAAATTAAGTTAGATATCTATTTAAAGAAGTTATTATACCTATTTGAAGACCAACAAATGAAAACATACATTTATTTTTATCGGAATAAATGTGGTTACCTTAGTTTAGCAATAACAAATTATTTCGAGGTGCGTCATCAGGACACTATTCTGTTTTATAAATGATTGTTATAAATCGGCTCTTATAAAAAAATCAAAGAAAAAATATGTTTTACTAATTATAATTAGCTATAAATAATATTAATATCTTTTATCTATTTAGAAAACTTAGACCTTGCACTTTTTAACGGAATCTTTATGAACTGATAATGTTTAGAAAGATGTTGTCTGCTCTTGAATCAAGTGGGACTCACAGTCTTCGATTGAACCTTACGAGGCAGCTAGCTGAGGTCCTCATACGAGGTTTTACAGGCTCTAATTACACAGCACCCACTCCTAATGGTATGTATTCCTTCATTTTTTTGTTGTAGTTTATTTATTTATCTAT
This sequence comes from Gerris buenoi, assembly GCA_001010745.2. NCBI lineage: Eukaryota > Metazoa > Arthropoda > Insecta > Hemiptera > Gerridae > Gerris > Gerris buenoi. The sequence continues at coordinate 41,216 of KZ652926.1, forward strand.
TATTTTTTTAAGTATAAAATCTCCCCTAAATTTACAGAAAACCCAAAGAAAGTTGTGAATGACCTAAACCTTATTACATATCATTGGAAAGCTAATGGAGAAAAAATTATAACTCAAATGGTGGGTAGCAAGACTTAAAGAAAACTCTTAGTTGTTCCCCTTTTTTAGTTTACACTTAATATTTCCAAGATGGCGGCCCTGCCAATATGGCGGGTGACCAAAAAATAGTTTTTAGCTACCATGGCATGTTATACATCAATTTAAAGGTCTTGAAGTGTAGAAAAAGAATATGCAACTATTACACTTAATATTTTAACTAAGTCGTACAGAAACCGGCGATTATAGCCTTACTTGTTTCCTCCTTGTTCTACTACTACTGGTATTTCTTTTTTATTCGTTTTGTTTTAAGCAAACATAAGTTATGTTAAATTTAATTAATATCTGTTTTACTTGTTTGGCAGGAAATAAGAAATCTGGTGGTGCTTGGAAACCTCAGCTGTACACCGGGCCCAATATGTTTGTACCGAGAAGTGAAAATGAAGAACTTGTTCTGCTACTTTTAATAAGGTTGGAATGTGATTTTATGTTTTACTTTTGGGTTAAAGATTGAAATTGACCAACCACTCTAGCTGCTGCTCTACTCCTATTATTATTATTAATTTATCAAACGCTAATATTGTTCTAGAAAAAAAGTCTGCCAATTTGGGTGGTGCATAGCTCCACCAGCCAAAACAGTATGAAATAAAAGTATAATCGGCTAAATTTTAAAATATGAGTGTTACTAAAAAATTAGTGTGTTTACATGCATGAGAGTGTTTACAGCATGTTGAAATTGGTGCAGAACCAGAACCATCTGTGTATTAAGCCTCAAATAGTGTGACAATTGCAGTAAAGTTAGATAAGAAGTTTTATTAATATTTTATGTTAATAGAAGGTAAGTTTGTGAGCATTCAGGATGGTGCGAGGAATCAATGTGTAAAGAAGGTTGAACTTATCCTATCATCGGTGGGCAATTTTTGACATACCGTCCAAATTTCACTATTGGTCTGTCGAGACCAAAACTGTTCCCTGATATCCCTACAGTATTCTGTTGTGGAAATTTAAAATTTGAACAAATAAAAAAAAGGTTTTTCTTAAGAATGATTACAATACTTTCGAAGCAAAAAAAAGGTTTTGCTATTTCATTCACCCGATCAATATCACTATGGTTATTTCAGAACGGGAGATCCGGCCACTTTACTCATCCTCCCGTTAAGATCATTATTGTGAAACTTGTCTCACCTTTAGAATTCAAAATCACCAGATTTGATAGTGTTTTGACCTTGGTTTCAGGTGGGTTGTTGGTTTAGGGATTCATTTATTTGTATTCATTCAGGATTTCATAAGATTGTTCTGAATTTAAAGTTTCTATATTTAGTGGAAAGTAGAGGAATTGTATCAGTTTCTAACTCTAATGGTATGCTCTTAATTTTTTTCGTTACTCAGGTGAATTCATTAGGTTTTTTTCATACCATTCATCTTTATGTGCTCTTGAAAAATGTGTAAGTGGAATTTTTAACATAAATGTAAATCCTGTAAAATATTTATTTAAACTTTTTTTTTTTTTAAAAAAGAAAGAAATGCAACAGCTTTACTTCTTCCACTATTTTCATATTCGTCTCTTGGCATTTTATAACACCTAACTAACTTGACACCTCAATTGATCCATAGACCTTACAAGGGTAGAAGGAATGCAAAACCCTTGCTTCAAAAAGTTGCAAAAACTAAAGAGATGGCTAGTGGTGCTTCCAAGTGGCAAAACACATAAAACTATTGTATTGTTATTAATCAATTGTATTTTGTTACCTGATAGCTTATCATTGTTATCCCCTTTATCTATAAAGGTGTGTTTTATGTTTGATTTCAGTGAAGCAATGGCTGTGAGGGAAGCAGTATTGAGCCAGTCTCCTGAGTTCAAGGAGGCTAGAGTAAAGGCTCTGTCTAATGCTATAGCAGTTTACGACTTATTAGCTGTTGTACTTGTCAGATGGGGCCAGGTATCTCTTCTTAACGAGGTAATGCATTATTTAGTATTATTTTTAATTTTTTCCTATATGTAGTATGTATAAAGAGATAGAATTTTGATGTGTTTGAAGATTCAATTTTAAAATTTTGTTCTACGCTTTTTTTTAGTCCAAAAAAAGTGTGGTCTCTTGTCTATGCACACATGTGGAGCCCTAACTACTCTAACCCGATCAATATCACTATGGTTATTTCAGAACGGGAGATCCGGCCACTTTACTCATCCTCCCGTTAAGATCATTATTGTGAAACTTGTCTCACCTTTAGAATTCAAAATCACCAGATTTGATAGTGTTTTGACCTTGGTTTCAGGTGGGTTGTTGGTTTAGGGATTCATTTATTTGTATTCATTCAGGATTTCATAAGATTGTTCTGAATTTAAAGTTTCTATATTTAGTGGAAAGTAGAGGAATTGTATCAGTTTCTAACTCTAATGGTATGCTCTTAATTTTTTTCGTTACTCAGGTGAATTCATTAGGTTTTTTTCATACCATTCATCTTTATGTGCTCTTGAAAAATGTGTAAGTGGAATTTTTAACATAAATGTAAATCCTGTAAAATATTTATTTAAACTTTTTTTTTTTTTTTTTTAAAAAAAAGAAGAAAGAAATGCAACAGCTTTACTTCTTCCACTATTTTCATATTCGTCTCTTGGCATTTTATAACACCTAACTAACTTGACACCTCAATTGATCCATAGACCTTACAAGGGTAGAAGGAATGCAAAACCCTTGCTTCAAAAAGTTGCAAAAACTAAAGAGATGGCTAGTGGTGCTTCCAAGTGGCAAAACACATAAAACTATTGTATTGTTATTAATCAATTGTATTTTGTTACCTGATAGCTTATCATTGTTATCCCCTTTATCTATAAAGGTGTGTTTTATGTTTGATTTCAGTGAAGCAATGGCTGTGAGGGAAGCAGTATTGAGCCAGTCTCCTGAGTTCAAGGAGGCTAGAGTAAAGGCTCTGTCTAATGCTATAGCAGTTTACGACTTATTAGCTGTTGTACTTGTCAGATGGGGCCAGGTATCTCTTCTTAACGAGGTAATGCATTATTTAGTATTATTTTTAATTTTTTCCTATATGTAGTATGTATAAAGAGATAGAATTTTGATGTGTTTGAAGATTCAATTTTAAAATTTTGTTCTACGCTTTTTTTTAGTCCAAAAAAAGTGTGGTCTCTTGTCTATGCACACATGTGGAGCCCTAACTACTCTAACCCGATCAATATCACTATGGTTATTTCAGAACGGGAGATCCGGCCACTTTACTCATCCTCCCGTTAAGATCATTATTGTGAAACTTGTCTCACCTTTAGAATTCAAAATCACCAGATTTGATAGTGTTTTGACCTTGGTTTCAGGTGGGTTGTTGGTTTAGGGATTCATTTATTTGTATTCATTCAGGATTTCATAAGATTGTTCTGAATTTAAAGTTTCTATATTTAGTGGAAAGTAGAGGAATTGTATCAGTTTCTAACTCTAATGGTATGCTCTTAATTTTTTTCGTTACTCAGGTGAATTCATTAGGTTTTTTTCATACCATTCATCTTTATGTGCTCTTGAAAAATGTGTAAGTGGAATTTTTAACATAAATGTAAATCCTGTAAAATATTTATTTAAACTTTTTTTTTTTTTTTTTTAAAAAAAAGAAGAAAGAAATGCAACAGCTTTACTTCTTCCACTATTTTCATATTCGTCTCTTGGCATTTTATAACACCTAACTAACTTGACACCTCAATTGATCCATAGACCTTACAAGGGTAGAAGGAATGCAAAACCCTTGCTTCAAAAAGTTGCAAAAACTAAAGAGATGGCTAGTGGTGCTTCCAAGTGGCAAAACACATAAAACTATTGTATTGTTATTAATCAATTGTATTTTGTTACCTGATAGCTTATCATTGTTATCCCCTTTATCTATAAAGGTGTGTTTAATGTTTGATTTCAGTGAAGCAATGGCTGTGAGGGAAGCAGTATTTCTATAATGATTATATT
>KZ652926.1:48216-60062 GCA_001010745.2 Gerris buenoi
GGCTAGGGGGATATTTTGATGTTTTTTTGACAAAATGCCATGAAAAATTAAACACTTTCTCCACAAGTGTTATTTATTTTGTAATCTACTCAAAATTTTTAAAATTAGATTTGGTCTTCTTAATTCTAAATCGTTTCTCCTTTTTTTTTTTTAGTTTCCTAAAATTCTTATTTTATAAACTAACATTGTTAATAATCCAACAAAATGATTAGATTTCCTCTAAATTATGAAGGTATACTTGTTCAGTTACTATATAAGATTAAACGTACTAATGTCGGTTACTAATTATGACTATGTCTGTACAGGGCTCAAGGTATGGACCCAAGTGACCACTTGATCGAATACTACACAGGTCTAAGTGTGGGATCACGTGGGCAAGTCAGTGAAGCACTTGCTCATGCAAAAGCTGCACTTACTCTCTGCCCTGAGCATGCGCCTTCTCTTCATCTGACTGTTTTACTTCTGACTGCTCAAAAACAGTTTCCTGAAGCTCATGCTCTCCTCAAGACAGCAATTGCCGACTTCCCTGATTCTATAGATCTACATTATGTCAAGGCACATCTAGATCTTCACACTTATGGTCCGGAGGTAAATAATCAACTGTAATCAATAAAAATATAGTTTTTCTACGTAAAGAGTAAGCTATGATGGTGTGGGGTTGGTTGGTTTAAGGTAGGTTTGTAGCCCAATCAAGAAAGAAGAATTGCTGATGTAAATTGGAAAAATTTTGGTATTTGGAAAAGTTATTTATCAATGCCTGAAAATGAATGTAAACAAAATTTTGAGGGGAGCTATGGCCGCCATCTAAAAATTATTATTATTTCAATATTAAGTTGATTGAAAGCAAAAAAAAAGGGAAGATTTTTGTAAATTACTCTTACAGCAACTATAATTTTAATTTATAGCAATTGCATTGATCAATTTGAATTTTTCTTCTGAATAGAACCAGCTTATATAATAACTAAAATAGTTTACTTGTTAATAAAGCACTCTGATGATACTTTCATTTATTTAAAAAATGTATTATTGTATTATTAAAAGATTTTATTTTTAAAGAAAACACCAATATACTAAAATTGTTTGTTGTATAACAGGAAATTTTATACAGGGTGTGGCAAAAGTTCGGCAACGGCTAATTATCTTCCTTAATATTTGAGATATCAAACTGCGGTTTGTTGCAATCTTCATCATGCATAAGACTACTTTTTTTGGTGGGTACCCATTTTCCTGCCATTTTGGTTGCCGCCTTATTGGATTCAACTTTAGTATTTCAAATTGGAACCCCTATATTGTGATACATATTTGGAAAGGCCTTGAAAAAAGAAAAAAATTATCGCAAACCAGAGCTTTTTATCTTTTGCCGTTTTAAAATGGCGGCCAGTTGAAATTAAAGAATTGACATTTTTTGACATTTAATTACGGCCAAAATAAAGGTGTTTGGGGAAAAAATGCAAGAGTAAATGGGTCTTATTTAAGGGTAAGAAATAAATGTTCAACACTAATTTTTCCAAATTTTTATTTTTATTTGGTTGCCATAGCAACGCACTTAGTCATTTTACTTCCCCAACCGAAAATGTAATAAAAATATTTTTTAAACCAATTTTGAATTTCTTAGTTTAAAATAGGATAATTTTATTCTTACATTTTTTTCTCTTAAAGCCTTATTTTAGCAGCAATCAAGCGTTGAAAATGGCAATTTTTACATTTCAACGGGCCACCATTTTGAAACGGTGAATGATAAAAAGCTCTGGTTTGCGACAAATGTTTTCTTTTTTCAAGGCCTTTTCAAATATGTATCACAATATAGGGGTTCAAATTTGAAATTTTAAAGTTGAATCCAATATGGCGACATCCAAAACGGTGGGAAAATGGGTACTCACCAAAAAATGTATTTTTTTATGCATGATGAAGATTGCAACAAACCGCAGTTTGATATCTCAAATATTAACGGAGATAAAGCCGTTGCCGAACTTTTGCCACACCCTGTATAAACAATGTACTCACACTCCCTTAAAATGTCCCTTGCTAATGCATATTATTCTATCAATTTATTTGATATGTGTAAGTACTTGCTGACAACTAATTATGTTATATTTTGTTTCAGGCAGCACTAGTGACAGCTAAAAACATGTTAGTTTTGTGGAAGTGTCAATATGAGGAGCAGACATTAATAGATCAGAGTGATAATAAAAGTGTCTTCCAACTGTACACTTGCGAAATGTCGGACAAAGATTCAAGTATGTTAATTATTTTTAGTTATGGTGTGAATTATCATTTTGAACCACATAATGACATCTAGAACTTATCTAAACTTTTATTTATGTTTTTTAACTCCTTTACGCATCCTTCTTTTTATCCATCTGTCTGTATTAAATTTTAATTTAATATTTTTTATTATTATTGGGATGAGTATCGAAACATGAAACAACTACTTTGGACGTGTTTGGATCTTGAGTAGGGAACATAGATTCAAGATAAGTTGGATACCCCCTTAACCTTTTAACGTCTGTGTATAAAAACTACACCATGTTCTTAGTGCTAGGTGGACCTCCAAGGGACCACCCTCCTAATTAATTTAATTTTCATTAATTAATTTTTTTACTGTGGGTGTTTATGGGCAGGGTCCTTATTTGGACCACCGAGCATTTAACCCTAGCGAGGGTTAACCCTAACTACAATGTAGGTTAGCGTGGAAAAATTTGACGATGCCCCTTCAATTGACAGCTGTTTGTTTATGATATAGCTTTTTGTTTTCACCAAAAAATTTTTTTTTCAGGATTTCAACGAAATTATCCGTTTTGTGTGTTTTTATGACCTCCTGAGTGGTTTTCAGCATGACGTCTGTATGTGTGTGTGTGTGTATCATAAAGGTATTTAACCTAGAGAGTTGAAACTTGGCAGAAAAATCAGTCCTTACCTGTAGTAGTGCCGTCCAGAAAATCAACTTTTTTTCCGCCATCTTGAATCTAGTTTGCTAGATTTTTTAAAAAAAGTTGAAATTTGGTACGAATGTACCTCATTGTATGACAAACAAGCCCACCAAATTTCATTTTGATATTGGCCACCATTTTGAAGTTATTAAATTTTGAATTTTTAAACTTTGACGGTTAATAATACCGAAAGTATAAATAGATTTTTGGCACATAGCATATCGTTGGAACCAGAAAAACATGAAGGAACAAATATAAAAAAAAACAAATGTAATAATTAAATCAAATGTAGGTATTAAAAATAAGTTGTTTTTTTCTTTCGAAGAATGATAATAAATCAGTTAGTTCAGAACGCTCACCCATCCAAGTACTGACCACGTCTAATGCTGCTAATGTCCTCTTGCTGGGAAGCAGCAGGAGAGGCCACTTTAGTGGCCTCTGAAGTGAGGAAAAGTTCCAAGGTACCCCGTACCCGATTTTTATTTATAAAACCGAAAGTGGAAGCTTGTAGGCTTCCAAAGCTATTTTACACTTGATTTTTTTATTACATAATTCTTTATCTACTTTATGGTAGTTCATACATCAAAACTCTTAATTTCCTTAAAATGTTTACTCTTTTAAGTCAATGGGGAATCCTTATTGCAAGGATGAACTTATTTCAAGTAAACTTATTGCAATTTATTAATAAAGTCAGTATCAGTCAGTGTTGAATATGAGTGGTAAATGTATGGATGGAATTACGATTTGTGCACTAATATAATTGTGATGTAAAATATATTTTTTTAAAAAAAACCTTATTTTATTATTTAAAGCATTTTGTTAGTTATTATTATGTATTAAGATGTTTAACTCTGTATGATTTACATGTTAGTTTATATGTGAGGCTATAATGGAACTGTCTTGTTTTATATTATGGTTTTTGCAGATTCAGTACATGGTGCCTCAGCAGCTGCTTCACGGGTAGAGCAAGCTCTCTCTGAAGTTGCCTCATCGCTGAGTGGTTTCACTCCTAGACCAGGTCCTCATCATGCCTGGCTACTTCAGCTGCACATCTGGCTTCTACTAGCTGAGATATACCTCTCTATGGATCAGGTTGATCAAGCAGCTGCCTCTATTCAGGAGGCAACTAACATTTACCCTATGTCCCATCACATCATGTTCACTGTAAGTTAACTCTTTTAATTGACCAGTTAATTGTAATATAACTGTCTACATATGAAAATATGCACATTTTGTAGAAGTTCATTGTTTAACCTACAGTCATGTCATACCTGCAGTGTGTCACACATCAGACATATGACTTATAAGACTTTATAAGAAAAATTGTTTTAATTAAATCAGTTCAGTTTTTGTTAGCTCAATCTTATATTTATATTATAATCAACGGGTTATGGGCCCTATAAACTTCCACTGAGATAAGACTATCCGAAAACCCTGAATACCACAGAAGGACTTAACATAATAGTATCTGACATTTTTTTTTTGCTTTTACACTATAAACAGTTAAATTTTATTTATAAAATGTGTACACTAAAATATAAAATATTTATGTGATTAATCATAACCTTTTTTTGTAGAGAGGTCTGGTTCACGAACATAAGAAAGAATTCACAGAAGCCAAACAGTGCTTCCAAAATGCTGTTTCTATCAATCCTTTCCACATAAAAAGTTTGCAACACTTGGTTAGTATATAATATTCTGCATAAGTAAATATGAATTACATAATATGTTATACAATTTATTAGTAGAGATTGTACTCATGAATAACCTCCTATGTACTTGTTTTATTACTACTTTTCATTAAATAAAGCCAGCACTATTACACTGCAATTTCTAAACATTTTAAATACACCTTAATAGGAAAATTACTAGACTCGAAAAAACTTAATATCTTCAGATATTTTAGAGTGCAATGAAGAACCTTCTAATCTATAAGATCTAAACATTTAACTTTCAGCATCATCTATCTTCTACTAAAAGTGATCAGAGCCCCTATCTGTAATAACCGGATGATGTGTTGGGGATGTAAAAGAAACGGGGAGAAATTAAGTTAATAAAGAATGAGGTAATAGTGGTGGTTTTATGCTCCAAGTAGATAGTTGATTAGCACTTGATAGCTCACTGATGATAAACAACTTAAGTGGCCTTAACCATTCTGCATTAAACACTAGCTACTGCTGCTTTTTGACAATAAATAGTTCAATCATGATCTTTGAGGTCTTATTCACCTCTAGTAACTTTTGCCAAGATACTGTTTGTTGTCATAACCAAATTTTGCAATATTTTATTATTAATATAATACATATATTTTTGGAAATGTAATGTCTCTTGATATTCACTCTTATCTTCGCCTCACAAAGATCAGATATTTATAAAGATGCTAGAACCTTAAGAAGAAGTGATCTACTCAATGTTTACAATAATAATTATACTTTATTTTTAATTAACATATAATAGTTATTTATGAACCTAGGGAGTAAAGTAAGCCATTATTCCCTGAGCGAAAAAATTGGTTCTTGAGACAAAGGCGTAGGAACCTTGGTCCCTAAATCCCGAGGCAATTTGAGTTTTTGATTCCCGAGGCACAGCCGAGGGAGATAATTATTGCGAGGGGAATAATGACACTTTGCTCATGAGGTACATACAATATTTCATCTCCAGTAGGGAGAAAATACACATTCTAATCCATTGCACAGTTTTTATTTATTATTTTAATAAATAACAATAATTATTATCACTTTCAATAGATATAAGAGATTCGATATTAAAACCAAATAAGAATTGGAATTAAACTCAAATAGAAGGTTATTTAGATGCAGGTTATAAACTATGATAAACAAGGTCAAAAAAGCAGTGTCGCCAACCGATTTTAACAACTTCATTACATTAGCCATTCATTTTCTACTATTTATAAAATAATTAAGTTGGAAATCCTTACTTTTTTTGCCCTACTTTTACTTTTTCTCCCTACTTTTTAAATTCAGGGAAGAAAATACTTACTTTAGTCCTTCTAAACTAATCCAAAATCATAACTTTTACTCCCTACTGAAGATAAAACTAATTAACTGTATTTGTTTAGGGACTTATGTATCTATACCTTGGAAACCAAAGAATGGCTGAGAAAACACTTAGAGATGCTGCCAGAATAGATCCTCACTCTCCTCAAACATGGTAAGTGTCCTGTATTTTAATTTTTTTAATGATTAAATATTATTATTATTATGTATATAACCATAGCATAATTTAGCAGATAGGTATCATGATCTTTCAGGTGTTAAGAATAGCATCTTTTTTAACAATATAACAAACTTTCGCTCCTCTATCCTTAGAAGTATTATTTAAAAGTTAATGTAGCTTAATTTTTTCACCCATATAGTTTGTATATTAAGTCAATGTTGGATATTAGTCAATGTTATTTTCTTCTAAATTATTATACTTCTATTTGTTACAGGTATAACCTTGGTAAAGTATTGGACTCGCTTGGTGATCACCAGAGAGCTAGTGATTGTATGTCCACAGCCCTTCAAGTGGAAACGCTTAGCCCTATACTACCTTACAACACCATTCCTATCACTTTTAATTAGTACTTATTTGCATATTAACTTAGGAGTTTGAGCATTTACATATTGAAGTTTTGCAGGAGCAATTCTTTCTACCTTTAAGATAAGACTCCAATCAGATTGTGACAAGTGTTCTAGAGGAAATGTTACATTTTTTTATTTCTCAATTGGTTCGTACTTTATTATGTGGAATGAATACTTCATCTTAACTTATTAGTCCAGTCAATATAGGTTTTTTCTTCAGAATAATTTTAAGCCACGATTTTTTTTCACAGAGAGCTTTGTTATGCCATTGCAATTAATACCTGAAAAGTCCCCAACTTTTTTATGTACGCTTCCCTCTTTTTTAGAGGGGGGAGGAGGGGGGTAAAATTTAAAGGACTTTAGCTAAGCAAGTGGGGTATCATTTTCTATGCATTTCTTTACGCTGAATCGATTAAAACAAGAATCAAGTCGATACGACCTATAGTTTGGAAGATATAAGGGGTTTTATGTATAAAGAAAATCAAATATTTTAATGTACACCTCCTAGGGTTATCACTAGAAATTAATTTTCGATTTTTTCTCCAGGGACCTTCCTAAAAGTTTCCAATTGGCTAAAAAAATTCTTGTCTTATTACATTAAAATATTTGAGTTTTTTATACATAAAACCCCTTATATCTTCCAAACTATAGGTCGTATCGACTTGATTCTTGTTTTAATCGATTCAGCGTAAAAAAATGCATAGAAAATGATACCCCACTTGCTTAGCTAAAGTCCTTTAAATTTTACCCCCCTCCTCCCCCCTCTAAAAAAGAGGGAAGCGTACATAAAAAAGTTGGGGACTTTTCATATATTATTTGCAATGACATAACAAAGCTCTCTGTGAAAAAAAATTGTGGCTTAAAATTATTCCGAAGGAACACCCCTTTTTTGCCTTATTTTACTGGACTATATCTCCAAAAAATTGCTTGAGAGCTATAGAAGATTCTTTGAGAACTTCATTTATGTTTATTAAAACTTTTTAAATTTGTAATTGGGGCTAATCTGCAGTTATCCATACAGTTGAGAATCGCTTGGCGGCACAATATCGCTTGATTTATACACTTAAGAGATGTTATCCCTTTGTCCAAAGAGTTCATTTTTAAGATTTATACATTTGAAAGATTATACCTATATAATTAATATATTTTAGGGATAATACCCCTTTGTCTAAACAGTACTTTCGATTGAGGTTCCCCCAATTTTCTAACCTCTTTTCCTATGTGTCTGGATAACTGCAGTTTTACTAAAATTTGTATTAAATACGGAGTGGTTAGCATATTCGCAGCTCCCCTGAAATGTAATTCCAAAATGACCAACACATCTGATGATGGTTTGAACCACAGTGAATTTCACTGATAATATCATCAAATATATGTATGTGGTGTGAGGACATAAAAACACCACATACAGGTTTTACACTTCAAGTTCAACCTTTTAATCACTAAATAAAAAAACAGCCCTATGATTGCAAGGAATGAATTAATTCATTTGGCAGTAAATTGTGGATTATAGATAAGATACATTAGTGCAAACAGTCCGATCCAGCTATACTGTATTTTCAACTTTTATAAGATATTTGAAAGTTAATATTTCAAAAGCATATTTGAAATATTTTAAGTTTTTAATGCCATGTTCAAGTAAAAATTAAAATAAATAAAAAATATGTGGGCTATCTGGATGCCTAGCTTCATGGCCCTTACTTACCCTTGCCAATTTACCAATGAAATAAAATACAAAAATGAATCATAATTGTTTTGATAAGTATTTACTAACTTTATTTTTAAAGCTACTTCCTTCATAGCCCTGAACAATTGAACTATTTTAATTGCTCTTACTCCTAATTTGTTGATTTTCTTCCTATAGAAATATTTATTTATTCTTAAATATAAGATTTCTTATTTTTACGTACGATTTGATTATTTTTTCTTGAAATTCAGTTGAATTTGTTACTGTGATACTCGACATGTTATTTCTCTTAAAGTCATATATTTATTGTTTTTATTAATTGTTATTTAGTGGATAGATCTGATAGTAATTTGGTGATTGTGACAGTATTTATTGGGTTTTGTTTTAGCCTTTTGGTAAGGTGTCTGACTTTTTAAATCATGTGTAAATATTATGAGGCCTCACTTTCTAAAAGGAACTTGAAAATATTCCTACTTACAATAATCGTTACCATCTTGTTATAAATAAATCACTTCCATTTTAATATGTAAGGTTAAATATAAATAATAAATTGTATAAATATAATGGACTAATGGTAAATCATATTAATGCTTTGTTTTATTTATTTATCAAAATTCCTTGTTATTCCAAAAAACTACAAAAGCATATCACTTCTTTTCTTTTGTCTGCTCTTAGAAAATTTTCATGTGAAGAACCTATTTTAAAGTATTAATATTTTTAATATTTCAGCCTCTAAGAGGTTTAGAAATGGAGGGAATTAAGAAAAGGTTAATTAATTTAAAACCTCTTATTTTAAAATTGAAATTTTGGGGAGAGGCTTTAAGCTCCCTCAAAATTCTGCTCTAAAACTACAACTTCTTCTACAAGATTCTTAGTACAGAAGACCATTTCTAAATTATAGATGTAGGTGTGGGTAAATAAGAATAGTCTAAATATATAGATGGAACATGATAAAAAATATACCTTAGAAAAGCACGGCTATTTGTTGATAAACATTTTCTTTCAATATCATATTGATTGTATTATAATATCTATAATATCAGACCATATGCTGCAGCCACCTAGTTTAAAACTGTTTGTTTGATAAATATTAGCATCTGATGTTCAAGAATGGTGGTATATAATAAGTGTAATAATATAACAAGTAATTTTTAATAAATTAATAATTAAATGAAATAAAATTAAAACAAAAGTAAAATAAATGTATGAAAGTTGTTTAGTGATGATTAAGATTGTTAAAAGTTATTTACATTGTTTTTTTTTTTTAATTTTTTACACATCATTAAAGGTATTGTCCATTCATTATATTTATTTAATTTTTAATTAATTAGTGTATCATTCTATACTAGAAGCAATACTGCAGGGTATCTTTCAAGGGTTGAATTTAGCCAATTAATTTTTTTTTTTTTTTTTAAAAAAATGATCATTTACATATAATGCTAAAGAAGGTACTAAACTAAACTAAAATAGAGATTTGGCTTTCTTTAGATCCAATCTTTTTTATTGTGACTGTACTCTTAATGTATTTAACTAATACAACAAAACTGCGATGACAATAAAATGGTAAAAATATTAATTTTTGGCCAATCTGTTAAGAGACCTGGGTCCACTCCTTATAAGGTTAGTTTTTTACTTTAATTTGGACCTTTACCTCATCTATATGGAGGTAAGTTGTTTTTCTTCAAAACGAGCAGAGTACTGTACTGCAAAGCGGCCATTGAAAATTGATATATCTATCAAAAAGCGTGACAGCGATATCAGTATAAAAACTAAACTCTCAAGGAGTGGCCCCCAGTCTCTAGATATTTACCTAAATATAGTATTCCTAAGTTAATTTTTTTTTTTAAAAGGTGAAAGTTTCAGTAGTATTAAGTGGCCCATACATTACCATTTTGTGGAAAAATTACACAATGCCACACTATTGTTTATCTTATAAAATTGCACACAAAAAAAGAAACGGTCCCAGTCTCATAAAAATAACCAACGTGTCAAGGAAAATATGCCGACTATAGTGGCACATCTATTTTCAACATTCCACAGCATTTTCAATTTCGAGAACACTGCACATCCCTCTCTGCTTTTCCACATGTCTTTATGGCCATTGATGCAAATTTTTCGACATAATTCAAGACATAAAGCACACATTTCTTAACAACCAATATTGCTGGTAGGTGATACTCATTGACAAGACAAGATTTTTGACACATCGGAATTTTTCCATTAGAAAGATTATATACGGGGTCCAGTAGCTCAATGCAATGCTATAATTTATGGGATGGAAGCAGGAGGTTTGGGTTTAATTCCCAACTCAGGCAAAGGGCACTCAGTATTCACTCAGCATCGCCATATAAATGGGTAGCTGTCTTAGTAAATTGGCATCTATCGAATTGCGAATGTTAATTTTATGGTTTATACTACTGATAGAGTGACACACCAACCCCATATATTAAATATAAAGTTGTATAAGCCCTTTGGCACCACAGATTATTGTTTATTATTTAAGATAGTATAGGACCACTCATTCATCTCAAAAGATTCAAGATTTATTCTAATCTTCAAGATAGCCCATGCAGTGCTAAATGAACAGATGCTAAACACAACAGATAAGAATCAGCCTACTTATAAAAAAAAACTACTTATGAAGGTTAGATTATTAATGATAAAGGAATTTATAAAACACATAATTCCTATTAAGAAAATCTAATTCAAATATTTTTTAATGGTTCCAATGTTTCCTTTAGTTTCTCTCAATGTAAAATCGAGGAAGCAAAAAAATATTTAAAGGCAAAATATTCTCTTTTAAATCAATTTTACTAATAAAAAAAAAAACTAAATGAGAGCTTCCGATCATAACAAAAGAATAAATAAAAATATGAATGATTATAAATAAATATCTTAAAATAATACATCTATTTTACAATAGAAAATTACACACAAACAGATGTGATAACATAATGATTTTGTACATGAGGTGGGGGTGTGTAAGTACAATACTTCATTCGTATATATTTATATACATATTTTAATGGATCCCTCACACAGATGTTCATCAAACATCAAATCAGTTTAGCAGCATGGCAAAGGACTGAAACAAATAAAATTAAGAAACAAATACATTATAAGTTGTTCATATTAGTAAAAAAAAGCAATACAGTTTCAAACTGTGAATTCTGTTATTAAAAGACTAAAAGTGCCCTAGTTAGCCAGCAGGGGTGCCCAAAGGGGGGATTTATGGCGCAAAGAGCGCCATTAAAAAAAAAATTGGGGGGGATTTTTTAAATATACATATATAAATATAATTTATTGTGTAAAGTTTCAATTTACAATAATTGATGTATGTAAGGTAAAGTTCGTAATGATAAATTGATATTTATCTATTACTGTATTATAGTTTATAGTACAGTTAAAATGAACTACCTAAGATAATGTTTTTGTTGAGTATAATTTACTTGAAGAAGCTTTGTTATGTTGTATTAGCCTTTCTTCTCCCGCCGCCTGGCCACGGTGTTTGTATCTTTTATACCACTATATTTATTTTTATTTATAAAAAAAAGTAAAAGTATTAAGTGTTTGTAAGTGAAGACAAATTTATTTTAAATTTCAGAGCACTGCACTAAAACTGAAATTGATCTGAAGGGCCGGGTA
>KZ652926.1:70239-106093 GCA_001010745.2 Gerris buenoi
AAAAAAAAAAAAAAAAAAAAAAAAAAAAAAAAAAAAAAAAAAAAAAAAAAAAAAAAAAAAAAAAAAAAAAAAAAAAAAAAAAAAAAAAAAAAAAAATCAGAATAATATCTACTAATAAATCAATTCAAGTTATTGAGCTAACAAAATTTAACAATGAGTCCAAACAAAACAGGCTGAAAATATTAAGAGAAAAGAAGCGCATTGGTCACACTTCTGGGAAGACACCAGAAACTTTTTAGAGAAATGATTAGAGGCTGCAAGGAAAGCCATAGGCTTAGCTACCCTAACAAATACATGGAAGAGGACAATAGTACATGAAGTACCGAAATGTTTTTAAAGATTTATTTTAGGGAATTTAAAAGATAGAGTCCAAATATAAGGTTTTAAAGATAAAACCTCACATGCACCCGCTAAAGGTGCAAACCCAGTTTAGAAAGCCTTAAGTACAAAGACTTGTAAAATGTTGAAATGAATTAAGATTTCTAGCTGCTCCAAATAAAAATAATATTTTTTTGCCTTCTGTGCCTATAGAAACAAAAATAAATGAAGACAAGTCTGAAAATCAAACCAACTGCATTTTTTTTCATCCTGTAAAATTATGGAACATTACATTACAGTGAATGAGTTATGTGAGTATACAATACAACAAGTGATAAGAGATAAAATATGAATGCAAGGCTAAATGTATTTGAATCAAATTCATGGATGCATTTAGTTGAAAGTCCACAGTAACCCCAAATTTCAAATTTAATTGAACCTATAACTTTTTCCTTCTAAAATTCAAATAGTTCGTCAATTAATGTTGCACATAACTTACTTGCGTTTGCAACCTATTATTAGAAATTATTATGGGCGTGTTATTATTGTTGGACGTATTATTGTATTCTATTACTGGACGTTATGGTCACATACAAATAAAAAGTGTGGTTGTTAGTTGTTAGGACCTGTTTCAATTTCCATTAAGGTCACTTATTTTATTCAATATTAAATGTGTGTAGATGGTTGAAATTATGGGACCATCAGCATGGTACTTTTGGCAAGCCAACCAAACTTCTTTCAAATCGAATGAGTACTTTTAAAGGTATAGGTAATAATAAAAAGTTTTTTTAATAAAAAAAAGGGGGAATCAATGTTTCCATTCTTTAGTGGTTTCACTAAATTACTACAAACCATGTGGTAATCTTGTAGGTTAAAAACTTGCAACATTTAAGATGCTATTATCAGTATAATATAGCATCTTAAAAGTTGCAAGCTTATTCTTCCTCCCGAGTGGGAGGAAGAAAAAAGGCACTCACACCGGCAGATGCACATGCCGTCGCACATGCCAAATTGGGGAAGTAGCTTGCATGGCAAAAGAGGATATTGGCCAGTAACTGGCATACCAAGGATTTTTATTAAGGTTTTATCTGCTTGCTTTCCAGCTACAGGCATGCCATTTAACATATCCACATGCAAGTATCTAGCATGTTTTTGTTCAAGCTACAGGCATGTGTATTTGTGTATCTCCGCCTTTAGAGTTAAAACAAACTAGCTAACACCCAATTTAGAAACAACAATTTAATACTTAATGAATGTTACTTTGCCAGAGATTCAATAGAGAGATCATCATCATTTGTAGTTATTGTGTCACCATGTCCTCGTAAATCTACTGCAAAAATACGGCATTCGACAATTTCCATTAAGAGAGACTAAAAACAAACAGATAAAAAAAAAAGTTAAAATTTTGAAAATTTTCTGATCAGGAATACCTTGAATAAAAACAAACCAATTCATAAATTACTTTAAAACTACGAGAATCTATTTTTGCAAATTGATAATGTTTCATTTATAAAATTAAAAAAAGTTATCTAAAAGTTTAGAGTAAAAAAAATATATTTTATTTTTAAATTTAAACTTTCATTGTCAGTTTAAAATGATATCAGTAAACACATTTTTCTAGTTAATCAGTTAAACAGAGAGAGGAGAAGAGAATCTGTTATATTTTTATACTTAAAATAAACAATTCTTTATTATAGATCTTTGATACAAAATTAATTTAGTGTTTAGGTTTTCAATTTCATTGAAATCCATTTGCACATATTTGTTTTCAAAACAAAATTAATAGGATCCAGCATTTATAAAAGAAAAGAATCTATAAATATGTATATCTGCAACATAGAGGTATAGTACATTACACGTGGAGTGTGGAAAGTAGCATGTTGCATGCGAGTGTGGAGTTTGCACCTGAGCGACAGCGAGGGTAGTAAAACCACACAAGCACTGCAAAATGCCGTTTTGGCACGAGTTGGGTACCGCACTTTATCTACGATTGTTAGATTTTAATAATAAATACAGAAAAAAATAATAAACTTCCTGTATCTAGGTTTGTATTTCTCTTTTTAAGTGTATGATGCTAACTACTTTGGTAAAAGTATACTTCTTTCTATAGTAATGTAGACATGAAATTTTACACAAACAATGAAGATAATATTAGTAAATACAACATTCCAATTATACATATGTGGCGGATGCATCCATTTGTCACAATGATTGGACGCATGTCAGATGAAATATACAAACGTTAATTTTGCTACATTAATAAAGATAGTTAGTTAAGATAATTTAGTTAAGAACATCTCTCCAAATATCCATTTGTTCTATACATCTTTTTTATCAACACCAATATCTTAAAAAGTACGCATCCGATTTAAACAAATTTGAACAGTTTGTCAAAGTAGCACACAGATGGTCCCATATGAATTTCAAGCTTCAAGTAAATTTATACTCTTATTCATTTAAAACAACAAAATAATTTTGATTTAAAAAAAAGAGGATGAATTCAAACGTAACTATTAATTCAGGGTAAACATAATACAAGGGAGAGTTGACGGATATTAAAAGTGTAAGGCCCTATTCACATGGTGAAATGCAAATCTCCATGAAACTAGGAGACTCTGGTACCAATAGACCCAGCAATGTAATTAGGTGGCGGTATTCAGACGGGGATACTCCAGTACCGGCGACTGGGAGACTGTGCAACTATGAAACCATGCGACTCAGCGTGCTGGTCTCCTAGTCTCCCAGTTTCCTACAAACCCTTCCCTTTTAATTGTGTTTCCACGGTCTATTTGTAGATGAAAACTGACTTTACTTTCTAATCGTAGTTTAATTGCGCAACTCGAGTCGTGGCAGTGTGAAGATGAGGGGACTTGAGTCGCGCAGTCTCCTGGTTGCGAGGCAGCTCGATACGTGATTTGGGTTTCACCGTGTGAATAGGGCCTAAGGAAAATTTGTATTAACAAAAGTAAGAACCACCACTATTTCATGTTCTTACTTAGAATACAAATTTTCCTTACACCTTTAATACCCATCAACTCTTCCTTGTGCTTAGAATTAATAAGGTTTACGCATTTAAATTATTATTAATTTATCTCATCGGTAAGCATAATTAAAGTACGTAATAGGACATGAGAAACTACATATTTATGTTCTTCTCAAATTGATAGGTCTATTTTAGCTTATAGGCTTTGTATTTACTATGAATATTAAATAATATTTTATCGCCCACCACATGTAAACATTACTACCCTGAACGGACGGAAAAGTTCTATTTTACAGCCCTAGGGCCTGTAAAAATAAAGCATGCATTTTTACAGGCCACTAGTTCAAGAATCGTCTGCGGCGTGCAGGAAGCGCTAGTAGTTCTAAGCGTCAGCTGTTCAATTTGTAACAATCAATATTTTTATAACTGCGGTTTGTTTTGGTACAGATAATTAATAATGCATTTATGGTTAATATGCATTTATGGTTTTGAAGATTACGGCAAAATAGAAGTGAAAAATTGTATTTTGTTATTTTGCCTTATTGGCAGGGGGGGGGGGGGGATAAAATAGTGTACACACCAAGTGCAGTAAGCGCAATGACAGCCCTCGATCTGTAATAACACCCTTACTGCTCTAGGTACGTAAATAGCTATTATTATAAATGCATACAGAACAATACTTCAATATAGAATGTATATTGGCTATACTCACAGAAAGCAAGGACCAGGTAAGAGCTGAGAATCCTCCACCATGAAGTAACACAAGAATAGGTCCTGCTTCACCAACAGTGTAAACACGGTAACTATTCTCATTAATGACAACGTCCTTTAGTCCTGTGAAGTATTTATTCCAGCTTACAGGAGTGAAATCCATTTTACCCATCCTCATACCTCTGAAACAGAATAAAAAAAAAAACTATTACATAAACAAGAAGAAACTAAACTAAAATGTGTATTTTTGAAAAATAAATTATGTACAAGAATATATACTATTAAAGTTTCTAATGTAATAAATAATTTATTAGGAAAATACTCTTTGCCTAAATTATTATTAACAAGGAATAGGAATAGGTACTTCTACCATTATTAGGTTTACCACTTTTTGCGGCACATCTCTATTTGTGGTTTCATCCTAATAAAAGGATGGTTAAGGTTGGCTATGTCTACATATGTATGCTACAGCTTACTGCACATTCAAATTGCATGAACTGAATATTTATTCGTTTGTAGTGATTAAAATTGACACTTTTTGATGTATATGTGGTAAAAAGGGTGCTCAATTTTCCTTATTTTAGCGAGTAGAAAATTAAATTGCTAAAATGTAACCAACAATCATTTTTTTCTGTGGTACAGAATAAATTATAATTATCTTTGTGATCCAGATATGCTGGTACAAGATGAGATCCATATCTCAGTCTAAAAAAGTTCAAGGAATGGTGTAAAAACATTTATTGTAACATCACAACAATAAAGTATTAATAAAACTGTTATTTTGATAAAGTATACATGACTATAATCTAATTATTCAACTTGTAATTAAAAGAGGCAAAAAAGGTAACTAAGTTATTTTGTGTTTGAGCCATAAAATTCTAGTTGTGGCACTGCTAAGTCTAATATTTTTGTAAGACAAAAATCATATAAACACAGTTAAAAATTGTTAATAAAAATCCTCAAGAAAAAAAACAAAAACAAAAAAAAAAACAAAAAAAAAACTGTTATTGCCACATAATAAAGCAAAAAATGTCTAAACAAATTAACTTTTCTATGTTCCTATTAATAAATCTATAAATCATGGTATTTCTCTCATATTAGCTTGTCACCCAGGAAGTCTGATTTTTTATTCCTATCTCCGAAGAGGGGAACTCATGTTCCGTAATTATTAAGCATTGTGAGGAAAATAAGTAGCTATTTGATGCAAGTAGAAGCAGTCTGAAAGATTAAACAAGTGTTTGGGAACGAAGCGATGAGCACCACACAGATTAAGGAATGGTACATCCACTTCATAGATGGCTGTCCTCAGTGGAGAGTGAAGCACGTTCTGGAAGGCCTTCAAAATCCAGAAATGAGGTTGTCATTGATCAAGTAAGGAACTTGGTGATGCAGAATCGCCGAATGACGATCAGAGAACTTGTAGACGAGGTGAACATTAGTTTTGGGTCCTTTTGTCTGAAGACTATTGGTCCTCAGGAGGGTCTCAGCAAAGTTTGTGCCTGAACTGCAACAATTGAGCAAAAAACCTTTGTCTAGAGATCGCACAGGACATGTTGGATACTCGTTATAAACAGCTAGGTTTTCCGGTGGAATCCGCGTCTCGAAGGGGGTGAAGTCCGACGTTTCGCTTCCACTACTGGAAGCATCTTCAGGGGTGTGGTGCATCGTGGTGTTGACCCCTTCACCCCCTTCGAGACGCGGATTCCACCGGAAAACCTAGCTGTTTATAACGAGTCTACCCGCAGAAGCCTACGCACCATGTTGGATACTCTTAATCTGTGTGGTGCTCATCGCTTCGTTCCCAAACACTTGTTTAATCTATCGGACTGTTTCCACTTGAGGATCGCCTTGCTTTAAACAAAATTTTATGCATTAATGTTGTTTAATTTTTACTGTCATTTTTGTGTGAAAGAAAAATGTGACGACACTCACTCGCACTTGCTCACTAATGAATGGCCACACAAAAAAAATGAGCACACACACAAGGACACCCTACTACTGTACACCAAGCCCCGCCCCCATAGCTTCGTTTGTTTCGCCAATAAAAATTAAGATCGGATACTTTATGATAAGACCACGTAAGTCAAAAAGTGTAGTAAGTCAAAAAGTCAAAAAGACCAAGTAAGTGCAAAAAAGGTATACATCTCTCTAATCTTATCATAATGTTCCTACTATTGACCCTCTGTCATAAAGACAGAGACATGATAAGTAACAAGAAAGAAATCTTAATTTAAAACGACACATAAAGACTATAAACATTAAAACTAAATTAATAACAAAGATACAATAGACAATGAGATTTTATATTTCCAATAAGTAGGCAGAAAACCAATGCCAACAGTAAAATTTTCAACCATTACCAGTTTATTACCTATTAAACACAAAAAGTGGTTCAACATGATGATAGTTTAGGATTACTGATACTACATATACGTTTTTGGACCCATTTTGCTTTAAAACGACGCCTTTCTGATCTCTAAGTGACAACCATAGGGGTACCATCCCTGTTGAATGAACCACAGATAGTTATGCTCCACAACAGGTGGTAAAACCTAATGATTGGAGAATTACCTGTTGCCAAAACTTCGTTATTAAACAATATAAACAACGAACCAGGCTCTAAATAATAGAAATATAACATTAGACTAACACCCTTAGAAGTGAAGAATAACTATAAAATAATATAGTGAGCTATCTAGACCAGAGGCTTTCCCATTTTTACCAGGAGTTTAAATCACGAAAATTCTTTTAAAGCATCATTTAGGTTAAAGAAAGGATTTAAAGGGGCCCCTAATAGGATCTTTAAAGCCAAGATATGCAGGTTAGAAGAAATGTTTTGATTAAATACTCTACCTACGAGCCAGGCAAGGCTAGCTTGCCTCTAAAAATAATACGCTTTCCATTTCTTCCGATTTCCATACTATATTACGTACAAAACTTTATTTATATGCCACATCTTTTTTTACTGTTAGGCAAATAATATTGTAATACAATCATTAGAAATTTATACGTGTAATGCATTTACACGTTAAAAAAAGTAAAATGTTGAATTCAGTATGGTATAGCATAAATGTTAAAGCATAAATTATATTTTAAAATATGTATATAAGTAGATATATAAAACCGGAAAAAAGCAATATAAATTGACGTAATTGACAAACTGCGGTTAAAGTTCTAAGAATGACAAAGAAAACTCATTAAATATTACCTAGGGCTTAACATAATTAAAAAAAGAAAGCTTGAAATTTTCCAAACAACAAATATTGTCAGACGCACAAATTCAAAATGAAGTCAAACAACTCGAGAGCTTTTTTTTACCTCGATTTATTCGATTGTAGAGAAGATTTGGGAGGAAGTTTGGACGTCATTAATCCCCTTTGAAAGGCCGACATTTTTCACAAAACAAACAACAAACTCAGTATGAAAAAAAATAAATAAAAACTTAAACAATACAATTCATAACACAAGCACCATTTAATTGAATGAAAATTAATATTTCAAAACAGTAAAACAAATATTAAGTAACCAAGCTAAAAGGTTACAAAAGAGAGTTAAGGTTATAAATTTTCATTCAGTACAACCAACCTTTCAAAAGGCTCGATATCTCCATTTAGAATTGATAGTTTACAATTCCTAATACAAAAAATGATTTTTTAATAATGTTTTTACAGAATTTAAACTTAATAAACTTACTGCATCGTGAATTAATTTTGTTTTTCACGATATGTACTCTGTGAAAGGTGTTTTTGTAGCTAAGATATTAGTGTATTTTAAAGAAGCTGTAGCCACAACGTCATGGATGCTGTTGGTACGTAAAAAAATCAATAAATTCATCCCATTTTTCTAAGCTCTGATAAAATAATTTGATGCGTGCATACTCTTATAATAAATTAATTAATTCAAAATAAGTAATTGTGGTCGAACATTTTTATTTTATAATAATATCTTTATGTACATTTTGTATTTCGAATGAAATCAAATCTTTTTAATTTATAATGTTATATATCCAGTATCCAGTTATTGCGATGCTTTCTTAAACTAGCACAACCCTTGCTCGTACCCGAGCATATTTCTGGCAGATTATTTTATTTTCATAATTTGTGTTTTTTATACTTTATATTAATTTAAGATACGTGAAATATTGTCAATACATATTGTGATCATATTTATTTTATATTTTTACTTGAATTATTATTATTCATGCAAGTGTTTTATATTTTATACTTTAAGTACAATTATTACAATAATGTAACCTTCTAAAAACTATCAGAAGAATTTATTATCAATGTCGTATTTATAGTTTAATTATAGCTGGTACAAAACTGTTATATCATATGTCAGGAATTATGAGCCAGCTATGAGGGTTTAGTATAACATAACATATGGAATTTCTTACTAAGACAGAAATTGGCAAAATTCTGTTTTTTCTTTTATTAAGGGTTTTTTTTGTGCAATATTCTTTTAAATTTTAAACAGTAGCCGAAAAGTTAATGCCCTTCTACATAATTGAAGGTTCCTTAACACTCCCCAATTTCCCCAGTATCTTTTATTTAATAGTATTATGAGTGCTATTATACTCTTTACTCTTAAGGTTAGTTCTTGTCTACAATATTATGCTATTTCACATACCCATACCCATTATGATTAAGGTTAGCTCTTGTCTAATATATTATACTATTTTACATACCCTTTCATGATAAAGGTTAGCTTTTGCCTAAGATGTGCTAAATTACATAACATATTTCTACATAAAGGTTAGCCATCGCCTAATATATTAATGCTTATGCTAGTATACTATTTCAACTTAAAGTTAGCTCTAATCTAAAATGTGCTATTATACCCTGTCTATATAAGTATTAAGTATGATCTATAGGAAATTAAGGAAAAGTAGTTAAAATAAAGTTAAGAAGGGGGGGGGGACCTAGAAAGCATATAAATTCTTGATCTAGTTCAATTTCGCGGCTTTTATAAATGTCTAAAACATTTTAAAATTAAAAAATAAAATAAATTAAAATTCATAAAATTAATCAATTGTTTTACGTTCTCATATAAAGAGAAAGTATTGTGATGGCGCGAAAATTCGATGGATTTACACGATTTGAGGTCCCCTGAGTCCAAAAAAGTAGTTTTTAAAAAATGTCTGTTTGTCGTCAGTCTGTGCATACGCCTGGAGCCTAAACTACTTGGCCGATTTTGACGAAATTTGGCATACAAGTTCAGAAAAATCATACCCCCAGGCGAAATAGAGAAATGAATTTTAGCTCCAAATTTGGGGGCACTAACCCCGAAAAACTCAGAAATAACGTGAAAAAAAATATATATTTCTCGAAAATGGTTCCGACGATTTTGATTAAAAAATTCTAAAATGTAGTCCATTTAAATACGAATCAAACAATATAAGCCGTTTTTCCCGGGAAAAAAATCTAGTTCCTGAGAAAATCACTTAACGAGGACAGAGAGTAGCCGGGTTCGATTCCCCGCCGCGGAGAAGTTATTTTTATTATAAATTTCAATGAAATATTCAATAATAATTAAATGTAGGGCTTAACATAATTAAAAAAAGAAAGCTTGAAATTTTCCAAACAACAAATATTGTCAGACGCACAAATTCAAAATGAAGTCAAACAACTCGAGAGCTTTTTTTACCTCGATTTATTCGATTGTAGAGAAGATTTGGGAGGAAGTTTGGACGTCATTAATCCCCTTTGAAAGGCCGACATTTTTCACAAAACAAACAACAAACTCAGTATGAAAAAAAATAAATAAAAACTTAAATAATACAATTCATAACACAAGCACCATTTAATTGAATGAAAATTAATATTTCAAAACAGTAAAACAAATATTAAGTAACCAAGCTAAAAGGTTACAAAAGAGAGTTAAGGTTATAAATTTTCATTCAGTACAACCAACCTTTCAAAAGGCTCGATATCTCCATTTAGAATTGATAGTTTACAATTCCTAATACAAAAAATGATTTTTTAATAATGTTTTTACAGAATTTAAACTTAATAAACTTACTGCATCGTGAATTAATTTTGTTTTTCACGATATGTACTCTGTGAAAGGTGTTTTTGTAGCTAAGATATTAGTGTATTTTAAAGAAGCTGTAGCCACAACGTCATGGATGCTGTTGGTACGTAAAAAAAATCAATAAATTCATCCCATTTTTCTAAGCTCTGATAAAATAATTTGATGCGTGCATACTCTTATAATAAATTAATTAATTCAAAATAAGTAATTGTGGTCGAACATTTTTATTTTATAATAATATCTTTATGTACATTTTGTATTTCGAATGAAATAAAATCTTTTCAATTTATAATGTTAGATATCCAGTATCCAGTTATTGCGATGCTTTCTTAAACTAGCACAACCCTTGCTCGTACCCGAGCATATTTCTGGCAGATTATTTTATTTTCATAATTTGTGTTTTTTATACTTTATATTAATTTAAGATACGTGAAATATTGTCAATACATATTGTGATCATATTTATTTTATATTTTTACTTGAATTATTATTATTCATGCAAGTGTTTTATATTTTATACTTTAAGTACAATTATTACAATAATGTAACCTTCTAAAAACTATCAGAAGAATTTATTATCAATGTCGTATTTATAGTTTAATTATAGCTGGTACAAAACTATTTGTTATATCTTATTATGTCAGGAATTATGAGCCAGCTATGAGGGTTTAGTATAACATAACATATGGAATTTCTTACTAAGACAGAAATTGGCAAAATTCTGTTTTTTCTTTTATTAAGGGTTTTTTTTGTGCAATATTCTTTTAAATTTTAAACAGTAGCCGAAAAGTTAATGCCCTTCTACATAATTGAAGGTTCCTTAACACTCCCCAATTTCCCCAGTATCTTTTATTTAATAGTATTATTAATGCTATTATACTCTTTACTCTTAAGGTTAGTTCTTGTCTACAATNTCATGCACCATGACTTAATGAGCGAATTTTCAAAGAAATCTGCGAATTATAAAAGATACAAATATTACATTTTAAAAACATTGCGCATGCGATGCTATTACTGATCCTTGGTGCATTTATAGGAAATGTTGAGCTTATTGTACTACATGTTAATATGTTTAAGAGACTAATTAGCAGAAAATGAAAAAAATATGGTACAAAAGTCAAAATAATAACCCTTCGAAATAGTACCCCTTTAAGATGCATGTTGTTGGAAAGCTCTTTAAAACCGCGTTCACATATGTTGCACAACGTTGTCGAACAAGTGTGTACGTGTTGCTTGACTTTGTCGAACATGTCGGGTCGTGTCGAACGCAACCCGAATAAAGTCGGTACAGATCAAAGGAAGTGGAATCGACAACGGTAGTGGGGTCGTGTCGAAACATGACGCTCGACTTCTGAGTAGATACAAAATATTCATTCTGTTCAGTTATGTTTTGCTGAGTGGCTGAGTGCATTTATTGATTCTGCTTAGTGGTTTAGCGGTCTTGTTATTTTGATTAATTTTATCATAATGAATTGGAGTGACGAAATGTACCGTGATCTGAGTTTATTTTAGGATACATTAAAACTAGGTAATTATGACTAGAGAGGTTAATAAAATGTAACACAACAATATTGTCACCACAATTTTTAATAATTAATAGACGCGTTTCGACTTATAATGTCATCATCAGTATGCGTGTTAACTTAGTAAGAGTAAATACTGTACTAAGCTAACTATTTTACAAAAATTTTTAAGGTAAATTAACAATGCAAAGGGGGGAGGGGTAGATTCGGGTGGTGTAGGTAGCGGATTACGGAAGGATAAAGGTAAGGCGGTATGGAGTTGAGATCCAAGTCGGAACCCAATAAAGGTGTTATTCCAGGTAAACATTTGGTTTTCAACTTCTTAAAACTAAACAATGAATTCTTATATTAGGTACTAAAGCTAAAATATTTTCTTACAACTACTAGACATTATTTTACAAATATATTTTTTATAGGTTTTACCAGAGCAGAGTTATTAAGATTTGATTTTTCGTTAAAACATTCTACATTTTTATCTTGTATAGCTCTTTGAATTTCAAGGTTTTCTAGGAGGTCCAATTTCCTATTTTTTTGACACGAGTGTAGAAGTTCATAATTATTAATATCAAATGTATGATCGGATTCTAGAACATGATTGGCAAAACTAGATACATTTACATGTTTTTGATGTCTATCATTTGATATTTTTTGCCAAGATTTATAGTGCTCTGTAATTCTTGTGCTTACTTTTCTACCGGATTGTCCTATGTATACACCTTTACAGGTCACGCATATTAGTTTATACACTCCACATTTATCTTTAATTTCGATAGGTTGTTTGACGCTGCCGAGAATTGTGCCTAGTTGTGTGTAAGGTTTATAACTGACTCTAAGTTCGTTTTTGCTTTGTAAAATTTTGCCTACTTGTTCTGAAAGCTTCCCCATGTATGGTAAGCTAATCCAAAAAAAACTAGGTAAAGAATTCACTATTTGTCGCTCAACTAGTTCACGCATACTGAGATAATCTAGACTATTCAAAAAGTCGATCAGCATAGTGTGAACACGATTCAGAGTATAGTAATTGATGCTATGTACACTTTTGTAATTTTTTTTTCATATAAGAGGGGGGTGGTAAATGGCTCAAAAACTCATTTCTTTTGATATTATTAACATTTTAACATTTGATTGGATTTTTTATGTGCATCCTAGGGTGATGAGATATCGTCTGGAGTGACACGTGACACATACATATATGTAAAAAAAGTGTTACATTTCATGAAATCAATTAAGAATGATCTAAAACGGATCGCCAAGGAGAAAATTTTCAAAAATTAGCATTACATAAATTTTGAAGCCATTGCAATAGCTTAAAAGAAAACAAAAAGTCCAGTCATGCACCATGACTTAATGAGCGAATTTTCAAATAAATCTGCGTATTATTGGCTTATGATAATATAGGAAATTTTTGGTTTAGAATTTGGATGGGTGAAAAAACAAAATGTTTTTGGTACACACTCGTACATGGTACAAAAGTCAAAATAGTATTTACCCTTCAAGATGCATGTCATTGGAAAACTCTTTAAGAGTACAGTAATTTTTGTTATGTACACTTTTGTCATATTTTCATATAAGAGGGGGGTAAAATGGAAAAACATGTTTTTAAGCTATTTTTGACCCTGACTCCAAAAATTCTGCCCCACGAACTCATCCTTTCTTTTGACATTATTGACATTTTAAAATTTGATTGAAATTTTTAAGTGCATCCTAAGGGAAGATATCGTCTGGAGTGGCACATGCATACATACATACATAAAAAAAGTGTTAATTTTCAGGAATCGATTAAGAATGGTCAAAAACGGATTGCCATGGTGATTTTCACTAATTCGCATTACAAAAATTTTGAAGCCATTGCAATAGCTTAATTTTCTACAAAAATTCGCTAAAAGAAAACAAAAATAAATCAATTAAATGAGGTATTATGGGAATCAAATACAGTATCAATTGTAAGTATGAAAAAGTTTAGTTCGATTTTCGGAGCAATTTTTTTACACATTATAACAATACATTTAATTTTACTTGTTTCCAAATCTTGAATCCTAAATTTGACACACTTTTTGACACACAATTTGACACACCGACTCTAGACCTAGAAAGTTATCTGAAACTTGTACAAATGTTTAACGAGTTATAATGTTAGAAATTGAAGATTGTGAGGGACCTTGAACAGAAAGCGCGTTATAAGTTAAATAATTAACAGGTGGAGCTTTCAGTGCGGCTTGCACATGCACTATTTGACAGTTCTTAGATTAGAGACTAGAGACATGTCTTAACCCAATTTAACATCTGTGTCAAACTTAATTTAACTCAAAACCGAGTTAAATTTTAAAGGGATTTAACTAGTTATTTGGATCATTTAACCAACTTAACTGACAACACAGCTTACGTTAAAATAAAGATCGTGAGTATCATTATTATGTATTTTTGATGACAATACAATGTAATGTAATGAATAATGTAGTTGAAATATCTATTGAAATTATCGAATTAAGATAATCTATAAGAGTGTCATAAAAATGTTTGAATTTTCTTGTTAATTTTACACTTCCAGAGTATTAGAGGAAACATAAAAATGGGATAAAACAAATTATCCCTCTCTTTGCTTAATTTAACTTATTAAGCTGTTTTTTATGACAACTAGTATTATTCTACATTGCTTATATCCTGTTGGTCTCAAACCCACAGAACTACTAGGACTCACTACATATGGTAGAGTAGTGTAACGTGAAATTAACCCATTTGCTGGTAACATAAATGTGGCCGTAGAATTCACAACTAACCTTGTCCACTAACATCGACACACTCAAATATTGCCACTATATTTAGATTCAACTAGAGGGT
The DNA here is from genome assembly GCA_001010745.2 of Gerris buenoi. NCBI lineage: Eukaryota > Metazoa > Arthropoda > Insecta > Hemiptera > Gerridae > Gerris > Gerris buenoi. Next base: position 84,646 of record KZ652926.1, read on the forward strand.
GTGAAACGGTTGAGCGAGCTCAGACCGTGAATGTTGTTAAATCCACCGACCAGTCCAGAATTGACATCCAACCGGATAACATGTGTCGAAACATGATCCAAATCTCACCTGATCCGTTCTGTTAAGGGTTTAATTAAACCGTTATTTTTGCCTCAACACTTTTTGAGGTATGTCTTAACCTATGTATTTACGAAATATTAATTTTTTAATATTTACTAACTGAATGTAAGTATCCTCTACCTTGCTTAAGGCGGTGTTCACACTGCGCGCGAGATCGTGCGCGAGCGAGGCTGATTCCACTTGAGAAGCTAACACATGTATGAGCATGGGGCTATTCACATTAAGCGCCAAGCGAGACCGAGCCGAGTTGTATCAAATGTTTTGTTAGCTAAGCGTTTTCGGCCCCCGAAAACGCTTTGTAAAAGGTTGTACGCGGACTGGTAGATAATTGGCCGATAGGCGTCGGTCTTGCGCGTAGTGTGAAAGCCGCCTAAAGGGGAAAACTAAGTCCTTGTCATAGAGGGGCGCAACGCTTAAAATCAAATCTTCTCTTTTATTAAGGCACCTGAGTTTAATTGTAATCACCTGAGTATAATTGTAATTACTCTCTTTCTTTTGGAAGAGTTTTTCTGATGGAAAAAGTTCTGCCGTATTTCGTCCTCTCGTTCTTTTGAACGAAGTACTACCATTATGTTCTCTCATTCTTTTGTCAAGGCTACATTATCTTAGTTAATCGTCTAATGTCTAATAAGTTCATCTATAAACATTTTCCCCGTAAACATAGTTTAAGTTTTGGCCTGTTTCAAACCTACCTGAACACGATTCTAGGGGAGATTAAGGTGTACTACATTTGTCGCCCAAGTGAGAAATGGCTCATACTTTTCTTCCCGATAATCGTGTACCCGAGATTCGGGATCGTTTACCCCATTGCCGGGCATGTACGTAACAGGCCTTATGTACGTACAGGCCTGTTAGTTACAACAGTAACTTAATTTAAGATTCTGTTGCGAATTTTAGTGATTCTCTATCAATACTCAAAGATTTAGCAGTGTAGTTAAGAATAGGACCATTATTATTAGCAGTAAACAGCTATCAAAATAAAACAGTGTTTCGCTAAAAATAATCCCATATTAATTATCAGGGTTACATGGCTAAGGCTAAAGACCTTCTCATCACATAAAACGAGAGTCCAAATACCTAAAAATTTGCTTATCGAAGGTAACGCAATCCATGATAATTCTGAAGAAAAAATTATTTATGGGTCCACATTTTGTTCTCACGTCTGTCAACGTATTTGCTAATACCCTTATTTTAAAAACTAGAGGTCAAATTTTGATATAACTTGGATGTGTTGTCAAAGTTAGCCTAGCCCACAGATTGCCGTATCAATTTCAATCTTTTGAACACATTGCTTCTTCATTTGCATCAACTATACCTACTAGACGTTCGGGACACAAAAAAAAGTCGCCGAAGAAGGCAGAAGTAGAGAGAGGATTCGAGTACGATCGGGCCTTACCCCACCTCTACTTTCTACACTGCGCATTCAACCCTCTTTTTCAATATATTTCTTTCAATTTCAAGGCCTTTTCAACTATGACTATTTATAGTAATATTGTAACAGGTTGTAATTGGGGGTAAATTTTCTATTAAATTATTTATTTAAATTTGGGGAAAATTTATCAGGTGGACCATATTTTTTCTTTTCATTATAATTTTAATTTCGGGGATCTGGAGAAATCCCACTTACTTTTTATTTTTTTTATTATTTTAGTTTTAAATTTCCGTGTAGGTTTTACGACTAAATTTTATAATTATTGGATCAATCCGTTTTTTTTTGTTTTTTGGTTTCTTAAGATACGCCATGCTAGTTTTACCGAGGCAGAGGCTTTTGGAACGGCGTGGTGGCCGGCGGCTTCGGCCGTGAGGCCGAACCTCTAAAAGAATATGTTTAATGTTCAAAAAAATGTTTTTAAAGTAAGTTCAGCAGTGTTTTACGTTTACGTTAATTTTCATAGTCGTTCTCTCCAACTGTTTTTTTAAATTCAGAACCACTCCAGAACCCTTCATGTGAAGGTAAGCTTTCCTTTCTTTTGGCCGCAAATGGTGGCACATTTCTTTCTGTCGTAATTGGATTTCGCATTTTAGTTTTTTCCTAGATGGTAATGTTCTCATTTTATTTAATTTCTAGGGTGGTTAGTCTGGGGCCAAAGTAGTCGTACCGTCGATCAGATCCTCAACCATCTTTCAACCATCTAACTCGCCAACAAATTTATTTTTAGTTTAAGATAGTTTAATCAGCCAATATATATTTTATTTATGTTTCATGTGATGGGTTGGTTCTTGTCCCATGTAATAGAAAAGAACCTGGCGCCGATATATCAATATATGTTTTTATTTTTATTGTAATTAATTTCATTTTTTGAAAAAAAAAACTAAAACCCACCCCTACTACCTACTGAGTTGGGCATAATCTAAAATGAGTGTACTGGTAACAATATGTAATAACTTAAAACAAACAAATGTTTATTAATATAGCAGAAATAATACAATAATTAAGCATTGTATAAAACATACATATAAAAGAGACAAATACTAGACATATAATTATTTTTACAATGTTTTTATATTATCTATCACGTAAAACCGAGTGATTGAAATGGATTAAGTATGCATATTATACACCACTAGTAATTATTATTCTAGAATGACAAATGCAATAAATCCAAAAATAATAAAATAGGAATTAAATTTATGTTTAAAGATGTATAGGTATTATTAGAACACTTTGTGCGCATGTAAAAGAGAAACTTTTTAAGTGGAAACATAAAAAATGTTTGTTCTTCAGAATGATCAAATAGCTTCTGATACCTTCAAGATGCCTGGAAGCGATAGCAAAAAAGATAATTAATAATATTGATAATTATTGCTTTTTACAAACTTCACTAAGAAAGGTAGACATTGATATAAGATAATAAGGATAATGATATTAAGGAACTTGGTCGCAATTGTGGAGGCTATATTCAACTTCAACCCTTTCCATAATTAAAGGTAAAATAATTAAATTAGGAAGGGCTGCTTAAATTTAGGGCCTATCTCGGCCGTCCCTCTTTTTTGTTACGTTCTAAAACCAAGTATCGCCGCGCCGCGCCGTTCAATGCGGCGAAATATGTAAAGCAGACGTATTAAATAAATTATCCTCTAGACCCTAGGCTAATATTAATCGACACTATAATTCAATTATGGTTGTGCTAAAATTACGGACCCTGGAAGAATAAAAACTTGCTAATAACTTTAAACCCTAACTTATATAAATTAGTTTGTGTTTCCCTGCCAAGAAGTTAAACCACACAACTAATATTCTAAATTAGTTATCAAGGTTTCTTTGAATTATAATTATTTATATTAATACATACTTGTATAAAATTAGACGTTTTAAGTAATTGGTAATTTGTAATTTTTTTATTACTATGTTAAGAGTTCTCTTAGAGAGTAATAACATTAATTACATTTTCAGCCTTATCCTTTAATCGATGTTGCTACTGCACGAGATTTATTGTTTATTTTTGTAACATTAAGCTTCAAAATATAGCATGATTGTTTAACTACATGTTTCGATAAACCGATCTCTACATTAACCGATCAGGTTTCTAGATAGTTAGAAAGTATAAGGTTCTACATATCTCATTCATTTTGCTTTCAAATTTACCGGGAAGCATTGTGATTTTGTGATCGTTTTGAAATCGTTGTAATTGTAAAACTTGTCATGTCCCCGAATTAAGATATAGAAATCCGTTTCAGACGTCAGGAAATATTTCTAGTCCCACGTCGGTTTGTCTGTCGTTCTGTGGGTCTGTCATATTTCTTAAAAACTACTGGTCCGATTTTAATGAAATTTGGGTGGTAGGCCATAATTAGTCCGTTGAAGTTTCAACCTTCTGCGCCCATTGGTTTCCTATCAATTATGTCAAATAATTATTTACGCACCAAGGGAGGAAACAAAGTCATTACTCCCTGAGCGTTATAGCCGAGGGAGTTAATTATAGCGAGGGTGCTATGACTTTTTGCTCCCGTGGTCCGTACAAGATTTTTCCTCCAGAAGGGTGGAAAACAACACAAACAAACCTAAGATTTCGATTTATCAATTTATTTAGGTATTAAAAACTAAGTTTACAAATGTTTATACCTTTAATTTGTTTAACGACTTTTAAAAACAAAACAAAAAAAAAGTTTTATAACATCTTATTGTAGAAAAAAATAATGTAAATTAAATGTGCAATTCATCAATTCCAACTATGTTTTCTTTGATTTCTATAATAACTTAAAGTTATTATAGAAATCAAAGAAAACATAAAAAATTTTCCTCGGGCCCCTAAAAGCGCGGGGCCCGGGGCGGTTGCCCCTGCCTAAGGGCGGCCCTGATAACTTTCAATAACTATGTAATTATAATAATAACTCTATAACTCAAATGTTTAATAATACACAAAATGTACTACAAAATGACTAACTGAATAATATTTAATTTATTTGTGTTTATCTCTAAAATACGAGAAATCAAAAACAATAATATAACCTGATGGGATGTAACCTACCTCTTTTCTACAAGGACTCTTTTCTATAAGTTTTGTTTAAACTCAGTTATGAAGTCATACGACATTTTAAAATGACGATAAAAATTAAAGTATCACGGCAATCAAAAGTAACTTGTCATTTAAACTCTGTAATATTTAATAAAAAAGCTTTTAACCTGTCGAATCATTGAGTTAAAAAAAATTGCTATTAGTTACGAAACAGGCAACAGTGATTTTTTTAAGAATTATAAGGTGGCTCTACTGTTACTTTCCACCACGATTTTTACTTTCCGCCACGATTTTTACTCTCCGCCACGATTTTTACTTTCCGCCACGATTTTCACAACTAGGCTGTAATAGGATCCTTTTCTCCCAATAAACTAGGGTGGAAAGTTAATGTTTCCTCCCTTCTGGAGGAAAAAAAATGTGTACACAAGATTGTGGATATCACATTATTTATCAAAAAGACGGGACATGGCACTCTCCGCCGCTTTATTTTCTAATAGCTTCTAACCAAGGTATGGCAGATGAACTTAGCCGACCATTAACTTTTACACAAAATTCTAGCTTCACGTTAGTCAGACTCTTATTTTCATGCAATTTCCTGGACTATCAAATGCTTTTTTAAAAAATTATGACAGGCTAAAAAAAAGAGGGAAATATTTAATAAATCAGACTATAATGGATTGTAAAAGTATAATATAATTGAAGTACGCATCGCTAAAGCTATGTGCCACACTAATTGGAAGATTGTTTTATTCTTGGTGAGTCATTAAGGCTCTACCACCCTTTGAGGTTAGGAAAAACAGTAAAATTAAAATTACATTTGTTCTAAACAAGATACCAAAAATCTAAGTACAGACTTCATTCCTAATTTTAATTCTGCACAATTTGAGCCCTATTTCAATTCCCTACTACAATTAATTCTACAACTATGTCAATACAACGAGTTTTATCGTTGTATTGAAATGGCACCTGTACTATTTATCATAGGAAGTTGAAATAGGGCTCAAATTGTGCAGAATTGCTTAGAACCAATAAAATTTTCATTTTAATGATTTTTATAACCTTAAAGAGCGGTAGACTTAAGAATGCCATGTGGTATTCCCATCAACTTTTTAACTACTTTAATTGGATTTTGTATTAAATTTATAATAAAACAAAAAAATATTTTTAAGAAGTTATGATTAGATTAAGGGAGTAGTTAAATTTGGCAGGACGACAGCAGGGTTATATACGTCAGACTGTCTGAGACTTCAGACTGGTGAGATCCGCTGAGTTTGAATATTAGATTATCAAGTCCTTGAAGTGTCCTATCTAACTACTGGAGACATAAAGCCGTTCAAAGCCCCCACCTTCAAGTCGTCTAAGCCTTTACTGCTTAGGTCTGAACAAACTTAATGTTTGGAGCCGCCCTCTTAAGCACATTAAGCCCATAATGATATGATTATTTGAAATTGAGTTTAAGCTTCCCCTATCTCACAGATCGGAACTTTAGGCTTAGTGAACCCGTCAACCCTTTTGCAAACTTAACACGATTATTAATATAATTTAAAAGATTGAAATGTACCTCCAACGAGGAAATGAACGCCAACACCTTAAGTGAGCGTGTCAAATCCTAAGCAGCAGACGTATACATCAATACGAGTTATAATGTTAGAGTTAGANACGTAGTTGGAGAATACCGTGGATAAAGAGATTTAAGGCACAGGAAGAGGACAAGTAAGGATTTATTATAACGAAAAATATAGAAAAGATAAGGCTTAAGATTAACAATAGAAAACAGGAGGGCTACATTTTGACCAGAAGAGAAAAGAAGGTTGGAGTCAAGATTAAACATTTTTCTTTTGTAACTAGATTCTAGATCATTAATGATGGTCTGGATTGCAGAGTGAAATCTACGATAAAATATAAATATACATTTCATATTTAAATGTGGAGTATGTAATGTGTTTATATCTAAGAATCAGACATACATATATATGTAGTAGACTTAGATATTTACGGTTACTAATAATAATACTACAGTTCTACTACTCATACTTAGGGGTATCATAATTCTCTTCTGCAGGAGTTCGCATCGGAGACTTTTTGAATTCCTCACTAATTTTTAGGTTTCTTTTGTATTCTGAGATATTATTTTGTCCTTTCCTTGTTCTCGTAATTTTTATAATCTCTTATTAAAATACTTTGTAGGGAGTCAGGCTAACACGTGACATTGGCACGGACAGAGCCTCTAACATACTTAGTGGAAGTATTTCATTATGAACAGAAAATTAGCAAATGGCCAGTTGCTAATGACCCAATTGATAATTAATAATTCAATTGGCGATTAGATTAATTAGAACTATAGTATAGCTGTAAAAGCCAACGTTATATAGGTTTACTGTTGTAACATAAAAGTATATTTTTTTTACGCAAACGTTTTTAACGTTAACATTAAAGTTACAATGTTACTTATAAATCAGTGTTTTGGCTTTACTGCTTTTAAAGTGTTACTTTATTGACGTTTTTAACTTATAAAGCTTATAGTTATAATTATTTGTTGTAAATAACAATAAAGTACTAAGTATAATCTAGGTAATGATCTAGATGTACAATATACCCTGAAGAAACATAAAAAATCCATCCAAGACATCACTTACTAAACATTCTCATATATTCAGGTGAATTAGAGAACACAATTACTTGATCCGATTTTCCATTTTTTAGTAGTTTCTAGTTTTCTTAGTTACTTAAATTATTGACAATTTTATCAAAATTTGTATCAATCCGTTCGCTGAATAAATAAACACCTATTAGCTCAAGGAGTGGACAGGCAAACATGTTTACAGATGTGTAAGGCATAAGGTCATTATAAAGGTCACAGCATTCATCTTCATTCTTCCCAAATCTATTCGACCTTACTCCCTTTTTTCACTGCCGAAATAAACCAATAATACCAGTCTATTCATAACAATGTGTTCTTTATACTAAATGACTTTCAATGCATTATTAAAGTAAGACTAATTGGATAAATGTTTATAAAGATGTTACTGCTTTACATTAATGGAACTTTAAAATTCGTATACTGCAATACCGTCTCTAAAAGATTTACTTAATATTGCCCATCACAGTAATTTCTCTACAAATTGGTATTTTGAACGATATATCCACTCATGAAAACTAAGGAGAAATGAATCCTTATATGATAGGAAATATTGATATTGACTAATTATGAATAATGGAAATTAAGGAAGACGATCGAGTATGGAATTGGGTTAGAGCGGTATGTTTGGGTGTACTATAAGGAAGTTGAAGATTAAAGAAGTCACAGGTCACGTAGTTGGAGAATACCGTGGATAAAGAGATTTAAGGCACAGGAAGAGGACAAGTAAGGATTTATTATAACGAAAAATATAGAAAAGATAAGGCTTAAGATTAACAATAGAAAACAGGAGGGCTACATTTTGACCAGAAGAGAAAAGAAGGTTGGAGTCAAGATTAAACATTTTTCTTTTGTAACTAGATTCTAGATCATTAATGATGGTCTGGATTGCAGAGTGAAATCTACGATAAAATATAAATATACATTTCATATTTAAATGTGGAGTATGTAATGTGTTTATATCTAAGAATCAGACATACATATATATGTAGTAGACTTAGATATTTACGGTTACTAATAATAATACTACAGTTCTACTACTCATACTTAGGGGTATCATAATTCTCTTCTGCAGGAGTTCGCATCGGAGACTTTTTGAATTCCTCACTAATTTTTAGGTTTCTTTTGTATTCTGAGATATTATTTTGTCCTTTCCTTGTTCTCGTAATTTTTATAATCTCTTATTAAAATACTTTGTAGGGAGTCAGGCTAACACGTGACATTGGCACGGACAGAGCCTCTAACATACTTAGTGGAAGTATTTCATTATGAACAGAAAATTAGCAAATGGCCAGTTGCTAATGACCCAATTGATAATTAATAATTCAATTGGCGATTAGATTAATTAGAACTATAGTATAGCTGTAAAAGCCAACGTTATATAGGTTTACTGTTGTAACATAAAAGTATATTTTTTTTACGCAAACGTTTTTAACGTTAACATTAAAGTTACAATGTTACTTATAAATCAGTGTTTTGGCTTTACTGCTTTTAAAGTGTTACTTTATTGACGTTTTNTCACAATACATAACAATTAATGTCAGAAATAATGAATGTTATTTAACTTACAAAAATGATGTCTTTATGGAGTCAATTATATAATGTAAAATCTGTCTCTATAAGAGAGGGTCATAATAAATAAGATAAAACTGAAGACTACTTAAAAAAAAACTTAAAAACTAATCATGAATGAACCTTATTGAACATTACACAAAATCTATAAATTTAACAATATAAATTTTTTTTTACAGAATTAAGATGTGGAATAATATGAAGTGAAGAATAACATCAACTTATTAATTAAGAATCAACAAAGTTAAAAAGGTGTAAAGCTTTCAACGTTTTTAATTCTGTATTTTATTGCAATGCACTCGCTTCAATAATAGAGCCACGCGTCCTAGTATAATAGGACACGAAGAAGCTATATTCCACACTAATTGGTAGATATTTTGCAATTATAATTCTTTAAAGAAATTAAACTGGAATAGACAATACTTCCTATAATGTTGAAAATATGTTATAAAACAATACAAACAAATGACCAGCTGTTCTATAATTGATGTACCATGTGTGAAGAAAAAAAAAATAAATAAATAAAAATAAAAATCTGTTATTTATAAATTTGAATTAATTGAGTTATCTGACGCCCCACGTGGAGATTCGTACAGCCGTCACTTGAAGTGCTATCGCGAATTGTATTAATACAGCTTGACATTTTGTTGAACAAGATTAGCAAGATCAGTAAGAAAGATTATGAATCCTTAGTGGTTTATCTAATAAAACATTGTAATAAAAGATTAAAATGTGAGAAAACAATTTAAAATCTTATCATCCGAGTTTAAAATAATTTACAAGGCGGCAAACAGTTAAGAAATCCAACGTTTTTACAAAACTCATTATATAAAAAAAACACAGACATTCAACCAAATATAATCTTAATGCCTTTACAAACAAATTAAAAGAGAAAAAAAATCGAAACAAATACATATAACTTCCACTGTGGAGAAGCCAGTTTACATCCTAAAGCTGAGATATGCAATTGCAATCATTATTGATAGTATTTAAAGTTGATCAAAGTCAAATTAGCTAAGGCCTTAAGGTAATTGTAACTCATATGAAGTGATGAAAGTGTTTCGGTTATGAATTGGATTTACTTGTGTGCTTAAGTTTATTTATTTAAAATTAAATGTGGATCAGATAAAGTGAAGATCATGTGCTTCAATACGAGCATAGCTTAGTTCAACAACAAGGTATGTATTTGCTTGATAGCTTTCTAACTTACTAACTATGTTGTGTTTGTGTATATAAATTATACGTAAAAATGTTCAACAAATTTGATTAGTTGTATTGTATCCATCGATCCGATGGTTGACGACTTCAAAGCAGACTCCTGACAACATACGGTATAGCTGAGCCAACACAAGAAAATTTGTGTCAATAATATAATATAACTAGCTCGATTCCCGTACTTCATTATGGAATTTATATCATCACTTTATATAACTACTAGCCGTTTGACCCGCGGTAACGGGCAGAATAATAAATATGGTTGAGAAAAAGAGCTGAGAGATAATTATTTATAATAAAAATAGATATTTAAAGAGATATTTACTGTTTAAATAGTAAGTTTTATGCAGTTATAATTAAAACATTTAAATAGGAAGTTTTGTGCTCCGATATCCGTTACATAGGTATGGCGCAAATGGTTTAGTATCTGGCTTACTCCCAGTAGCCCCGGGTTCGATCCCAGCTTATGGCACATCAATTTTTAACGTTATAAATCATTTAGAGGTGAGTCGTCGTTGTCGTTGTTGGGACACTACTCGATTATATAAAAGATGTTTATAAACTAAAGCTTACATATTCTATGACGCTTAATCTAAGCATGATTATTTAGACTTAGACGGTTTATAAATTTTACTTAAATGCAAGTAACATCAAATTTTGAAAAAAAAAATCATTAATTAGGGATTGCTTTTGTCAATAAAAACCGAATTTAAAGTTCTTGTAGCACGAGTGTCTTTACCTCATTTATTACATCCAACTTCCCGCTTTTTTAAAAGATAAAATTTTTCTACTAATGATCAAATTGTAACTGCCTAGCTTCATGAATTTGGAGTGACTTTGGATTCTTGCAGTACCTTGTTTCGTAGGATGATTTTTTGGAGTTTTCCTATTTTTTCCTGTTCTTGGGTTATTAGACATAACATAAAAGGCAAGTTGGTTTTACTTTCGAAGATACGGGTGCGTTAACGACATACAGCAAGGCAGGAAATTATAAGGCTTAATACGTAACAAAATAATCAAAATATTGTGATATTATTATATTTTACTTATACTTTCTGTTATATCAATGCTGAAAGGGATAGTCACTGGATTATCACCTTTTTCTACCATTAAAACAAAATAAATAACAATGTTAACCCTAACACTCATAACATTTGAATTGCAGTTGTGTTATACAAAAAAGTTATTTATAAAAAAAAGTTAATATCAAATTAAAGTTTTGTCTGTACATTGGTCCGAATTGAAAATTTTTTGGATACTTTTTCGTTTTATACATCCCGAAAACCGAATCCGGACTTAACTTTTTTCGTGTGTGTATGTGTGTCTGTCGCCTCAGTCAGAATTTATAGCCACAAAAATGGCTAAATGAAATCGATTATTTTTTTTTCAGAGGTGAGCGCAAACATGTTGCGCAATTTGTAGGCTTGGTTTCATCGAATAATATTGAGTAGAACCAAAGTTATTAACAGTTTTATAGTTAGGGTGACTCAGCATAAACAAATCCCACTGACCCGCTAATCAAAATGTTTGGGTACTTCTAGACCACCTAGAGACTCGCGGTTTTTTGCGTTTGGTCGGAAATTGGTTCCAAACCGACTGGAAAAATCCGAAAAGTTAAAAAATATATTATTACCCCCCTTAAAAAATTAAATATGGCGGACACACTTTAGAGTTTTTTTTGGAGGCTTATTGTGGCTTAACGGTAAGTCTTATCGACAAGCTGATTGAGCCAACGGTAACTGATTTTAAAAGATCTACCACTTTGGTCCTAAGATTTTTTGTCGTAACTCCATCGGTTCTACCCTAAATAGAGCTTAATTTTAATTATTGTAAGAAAAAATTGACTTTGAGCTCATATGGCGTCCGCAATTGTTGGCCGATTTAATTTCTGATTGAGGTGGATAAACCTCACACTAATGCTCTTTAAATTGTTTATTTATTATTTGATTAATTTTGTCCTAGAACTAGAGTTATTAAATATTTACTGGTGCAACTGCCGTATTGAGAGAAAAGACTGGTAACTACACCATCATGTTTGATTGTTCAATGACTTCACAGTCTAATTGGTTTTAAGGACGTTTATTTACTTATGTATTTATTATACCTTTTTCAGTATTTTTATCAATTACTATACATATTTATTAGTTTCTATTAGCTATTTTTTTAATATTTAGATAGAATCCTTACTACGATTTGGAGAACATTATATTCTTAGAATGATGTTTTATATAGTCCAGATTTTATTCCTAGATGGCTTAGAAAAAAAACTATTTAGGCATTTCATTTTAATTGCTAGGCTTACATGACAATAGGAAACATAGCTACTAATACCTAGCATGAGCCCCGCGTGAAGCGCGGGGTGAAGGCTAGTATGTAATAATTACAAGATAAAAAGAACTTTATATACTACGTTTTTTAATTTTCTGTCATAAATTATTATAAATTTGAAACCCGTCAAAATGAATAGTGTAGGTAAATACTTAGACCATGTATATATCTAGACCCGCCATTCCCTTTATCTGCCTTATACAACCCTGAGACCAACATGTTTTGACAGTTTTACCCGGTGGTGGCGTCACTTGGAGTCCTTCTACTGTCAACATCAGTTTTGTTTGGTAAGCTTGTTTTTTTAATTATTCTTTGTTTATCTTATCATGTCAAACTGGTAGTTTTTGCCCGTTCGTGACGTCATAGCCCAGGAAAGATGTTGGTCTCACTGAGTGATTGACGTGGCGTGTCTATGTACATACATGGTCTAAGGGTAAATATGGATATCAGTCCAGTCAAATGGTAGTTTGAAGAGGAAAGTTTTGGTGTAATTGTTGTTAGTGGCTTATTTAATGTTTTTTGGGGTGCTGAACACGAATCTGAAGTTGTCCAACAAAATTTCCCTCGGCAAATATGAGAAATCATCGAAAAACTACAAAAAAAATGTTTTTTATTGGTTTTCAGCTTATAACTTGCAAAGCAATCTACTCACGCAAAAAGTAGTCTAGTAGTAAAATAAAAAGGAGAAAATAATCTACATTTTATGTCTATAACTTTTATTTGTACGTCGTATGGTTTTCACGCAAATGGGAGTTGAAATATTGGGAAGATGTGGCGGGTGGAGGGAACAGGATGAAGGGTAAACGGTTGGTGGAAAGACTGCGCTGGCAGTTAATTTTATGTTTTTGGGTGTGCTGAACACGAATCTAAAGTTGTCCAACAAAAATTTTACACCCAAATATGAGAAATCATCATAAAACCACTTTTTACTTTTATTTTTTTAGTGGATTTCGCCTTATAACTTACAAAGCAAGCTATTTACGCAAAAAGTGGAAGAGTAGTAAAATAAAGAGGAGAAAATAACCTACAAATTATTTCTTTACCATTTTTTTGTAAGTCGAATGGTTTATATGCAAAAGAGGGGTTGAAATAACCGGGAAATCAATAATTTTTGAAAAATAGCAACAAAAATAATAGAACCTGTGTCTAAGAGCTCGCATTAGTACTTAAATACATATAAATTGTTCAGAAATTCGCTATATATTATTTTAAGAATAAGGTTTGTTGCTATTTTTCAAAAATTATTGATTTCCCGGTTATTTCAACCCCTCTTTTGCATATAAACCATTCGACTTACAAAAAAATGGTAAAGAAATAATTTGTAGGTTATTTTCTCCTCTTTATTTTACTACTCTTCCACTTTTTGCGTAAATAGCTTGCTTTGTAAGTTATAAGGCGAAATCCACTAAAAAAATAAAAGTAAAAAGTGGTTTTATGATGATTTCTCATATTTGGGTGTAAAATTTTTGTTGGACAACTTTAGATTCGTGTTCAGCACACCCAAAAACATAAAATTAACTGCCAGCGCAGTCTTTCCACCAACCGTTTACCCTTCATCCTGTTCCCTCCACCCGCCACATCTTCCCAATATTTCAACTCCCATTTGCGTGAAAACCATACGACGTACAAATAAAAGTTATAGACATAAAATGTAGATTATTTTCTCCTTTTTATTTTACTACTAGACTACTTTTTGCGTGAGTAGATTGCTTTGCAAGTTATAAGCTGAAAACCAATAAAAAACATTTTTTTTTTTAGTTTTTCGATGATTTCTCATATTTGCCGAGGGAAATTTTGTTGGACAACTTCAGATTCGTGTTCAGCACCCCAAAAAACATAAAATAAGCCACTAACAACAATTACACCAAAACTTTCCACTTCAAGCTCTTTTTATGCACCATTTGACTGGACTATATGTCAAAACAAATAAAATAACTTGCGGATTTTTCCCGAACTATCTTTCCATAGATCATAATTTGCTGAAAACGAATTAAATTCTGCTCATATATGGCTAAAAGTATTAAAATAATGCATTGTCATCGTGTTCTGAGCTACTGTAAAATTTTCAAATGTCTCGCTACTCAGGAAGATAGTTAGAAATCGTTTGCAAGGTTTGTACCGGACAAACAAACACGAAACCAAGTTAATAAAAACGTAGTAAAAATAGACTGTCAATTGGTGTAGCACATAATTTTCTCGCATCGTATGACGTATTCTATTGATTTTTTGCTTTTACAAGTCATTATTGTCTAATTTGTTTAATTGTTTCGTTTATTGTTTCCCCCCTTATTTAATCAGTCAAAATTACACAATTTGTTTCATGAGAGACACAAAGGAATGTGCCGCGCTTGCGAGGCAAATCCTTTGGTGTGTACTTTATTGCAGTGTGCAAAAACGCGGTATTACATTGCTGATCTGTCAAAATTGTTTTATTTTTTTAACATGAATTAAAGTATCAATTTAGCAAAAGTTAAAGAGCGGACGGTTCAAATGTATCTGGGGCTATGTGCGGGTTACTTTCGATAAACTATAAAAGTTTGATACAAATCAGATAAGTAATTTTGAAGCTATAGATGTAAATAAAATAAATGTATGTTTTTGAAATCGGACACATAAAATATTTTCATAGCTTCACACACTCACACAGCTTCTCTTACCTCCAGTAAGTTCGGAAGCAAAAAATGTTGTTATTTGGATTTGTTTCGACCCCCAGTAGGGTCACTAATTTTTATTCAATAAAAACTTTATGAAGACAGATAAAATTAATATGGGACCAGTTTTGGTCATTTGACAAAGTTTAATTGATCATATGCCTGGCTGACGTAAAAGACCACACACAAGATAGTAAGTTTCACTCCAATTATATGATTTTTCCACGGGTAAAAAACAAATTGAATGTTATAATATTTATAAACACACTTATAATTTTTTGATTTTTGACGAAAAACAATAGAACGCAAATTAAATTGAAATTATGTAAAACATGCAATCAAGTTACATAACATTCAATAGTACGGTATTGTATCATGTAATCTCACATTCTTAATGTTTATTTGGAAATTATGAATGACTGCACTTGATATTTATAAGAAAAGGTATAAAAAAGCTATTAAATATCGAGAAGGTCATCGAGTACAATCATTTAGGCTAATAAACAATATGTTGATAAACAAGAATATGAATGATGTCAGTGCATAAATGTTTTAAAATAGATTTATAGTAGATTAGAATTGGTGATAAAGACAAGTATATCACCATTAAAATTTAATTTGAAGGGTAAGGGGTACAGGGGAGCGCATCCACGGACAGTTAACAGGGGCCAACATATGGCAACTCTAAAGACTCAACATAACATACCGACCTCCTTGAAAGTATATATTTTATACTTAATAAAATATTACTAAGGTTATAATCATGTATCTGTATCATGTAAAAGAGAAAATTTACACTTTAGGGCAAATGGGTAAGGGTGGTGGCGGTGGCACACATTGACGGATATGGTCTTTTTGGCGGCCCCCTCCCTCTACCCATCAATAAAAATACTCTGCATATTTTTATTTTTTGGTTGATCTTGACGTGACAATGACTCAACCTTATCATTGATAATTATACCGCTGTTTCACAGCGTTATTTAGACTCATTATTTTGGCTAAAGGTTCATTAAGTGGACTGTATTATGGTTAATTAAACAAAAGTAAACACTGTTGAATAAATAATACACTTGAACATAAATTGGAGTAAGAGTTTAAAATAAATATCATGTGATGTGAATAAAATTATTGTGAATACTACACTGACCTGTCAAGTAGAGGGGAGCGTATCCACGAACAGTTAAGAGGGGCCATCATATGGCAACCCTAAAGACTCAACATAACATACCGACCTCCTTGAAAGTATAAAATACTTCAGCATTGCAGCCAGAAACAATAAATAACAAGCATAACAAGAAATTAATAACAAAATAAATAAATAAATGAAATAAACTAAATTACATTCAAATGAAATATGAATAAATGAAAATGTAGGTAACGGGACTTAAGTCAAATTAAAATAATAAATTAGGCAAATGAAATTGAGCTACAGTAAAATCAATTACTTAAATTAAGTAAATGATAATGAATCATAAATAAATTGAAATTCTAAACAATAGATTAACTAATTATACACTTAAGACAAATTAGCTTATATATGGGAGGTCAGATGGCTGATAAGGTATCCATCCCTTATCAGTTCAACCCACGTTTCGACCCTTTAAAGGTCATCTTCAGTCAAATTTATTCTATAAATAAAAAGAACGATGCATCAAATTAGTTTAACAAATCAATAATTTAACTTATTAGTTAGTTGTAGATTTTCTAAATCTCTTTAATATCCAAACTCTGATTACTATGCAATTTTGGTTTACAATTTAGATTGTGTATTATTACATTACAATAGAAGGGCGAGAGGTTAAACTGCTTGTTGCCTTTAACAACTTGCCCATTCTTGGAAAGATAATAATTTAATTCTTGAGGAAATGCATTCTTCTGAACTTATGATATTAATTTTAGATGAGATGTGTTTAGTTTAGAGGCTGATAACAGTCCTGAGAGAAGAGAGTTGTTTTAGAATGTGAGTTGTGACCAATTTTTAAGCAATAAGCTTTAATGTGAAGTATTTTTGTGTATGAGCGTCGATTGATCAGATCAATCAAAGGGTGTTTGACTTGAGCTATAATTAATTGTAATCCAGAGTTTATACGAGGTTATTTGAAAACCACCTCGTTTCATTGTAGTGGTAAGATTTCTATAGAGATTGATGGCCTCTTCGTGAGTTGCACAGCCTGTCATAAGGTCATCAACATAGAAATCTCTCTTAATTATCTGAGACGTTAACGGGAAGTTAAACCCGTCATCTGTTGCTAATTTAGGAGAGTTCATGTGGCTTGATACGGAGCACATGTTGTTCCATAAGTAATGGTGATGACTTTGTGGCGGATGCATCCATTTGCCATATTGTATTACAGATAAAATATATACACGTTAATTTGTGACATTAATAAATATAGTTGGATTTGTGAAGGCATGGAATATTCTTAAATTTCATTGTAAATTACACGTTAAAACCATCTCTCCAAAGTGGTGTCCCGCGACTTGTGAGTTAGAACTATCGAGCAAGCATTCAAAATTCTACCCCTGTAAGTTTAATTCAAGCAGATATTGACATTTAAAAAAAAAATAATAAATAAAAAATCTGAAAATGTCACCGCAACCAAACCCTGTTAATCGCAAGGATACCTATTCAAGTTTCTCTCAAATCATTCAATCAACTGTAGCGACGAACCAACCGTATTTAAATCGGAAGAAAGTATAAACTTCCAATTACTACGAATATCTTTTCCACAAATCATGAAAGATTTTCTCCCAGTTTCTTCCGAAACTAAGCATTCAATAACGCACCGTGTAATCACTTCTGGTCAGCCAGTTTACGCAAAGGCTCGGTGACATTGTCCGAAGAAACTGAAAGACTTAGCTGAATTCGAGTCCATGATCGCTCAAGGTCTCTGCCGACCATCAAGCAGTAATTGGGCTAGCGCATTACATATGGTGCCTAAATAGAACTATACCTGGCGTCCCTGTGGTGATTATACGGCACTTAATTCAGCCACAGTTCCAAAAAAAAAACAGCCGTTAACACAGCATGCGGACTTTATGAGTTTGTCTGAATGCAGTTTGGCCTTTGCAACTCTAGCCAGAAGTTTCAACGGTTCATAAACATGACTTGCGAGGTTTAGATTTTGTTTATGTTCTACATAGATGACGTTTTTCAACGACTCTCGGAATACGGGATCGCTTTAAATGCATAAAAAAGTACCTTTGGAAAAACTTTATTTGTTTCCTTGGACATGAGATAAATGGGAAGGTTTAAAGCCACTATCACTATCAGATACAATCAAAGCAATTTAAGATTTCAAGCAACCTTCGGCGTTTCCTAGCTCTGGTAAATTACCATCATTGCAAACATTTCAGGATTGGAAGCACCTTTGACTACCTTAATTAAAGGATCAAAGAAAAAGAAAGACAACACAAAAGTTAAATGGCATTTATAGTTTGCAAGAAAGCATTAGGTGACTTCACAACTTTACAACCCTAGCTTTTCCAGATGGTTAATTATACCTCTACACTGATGCTTCAGACACTGCCATCGGCACAGCACTACATCAATTTTAAGAAACAGGTCCACGACCTCTTTGTTTTTTTTTTGTTTTTTTCAGGAAAGCTCCCCGATACACAAAAACGATGCAGCACGTATTACGTATACTCTGGCGTCAAGTACTTTCGGCATATGCTAGAAGAGGGTGACTTCAGAATATACACCTACCACAAACCACTAACGTTTGCCTTTCAACAAAAACTTTATAAGTGTTCTCCATGTCAACTCAGACACCTAGACTTTATAGCTCAGTTTCAATCTGATATACAATACGTAGCTGGTCCAGAGAATATCGTAGCTAGCCATAGATTACGAGCAGATCGCGGAGACTCAAGGTAGACGAAAAATGTTGGTAGAGAGAAAGTCATCTCTAAAAAACTTCATCTGACTAACCTGCCAAATATTTCAAAACCTCTCTATTGTGCTCTTGATGAGAATAGGATAAGACCCTACACTACATTCCTCGTTTACACAAGAAAAAACGTATTCTCTACATTCCATAACCTTTCACATCCAGGTCGGAAAAAAACTTCAAAATTAACAAGAAAGCGTTTTATCTGGCCAGGAATGGACAAGGACTGTGTAGATTGGATTAAAACGTGTGAAGGCTGTCAAAAAGCTAAAATACATCGTCACACCAACGTTTTTTCTCAGCAATTGTTTTACGCACTTTGTACGTAAAAAAAATGAAAATAATGTTTCCTGTGTGAAATTTTATTATATTAAATTTTTATTTGATCCCCAATTCGTCTCCAAGCCAGAGGAAGCGAGATGTTCGCAAAAATACGTAAAAAGTCGTGCAAAAACAAACACTACCCAACTTTTAGCATGCAGGTTTTTTATTTTTTACGAAAAAAATGAATTAGACGTTTTTTGTGAAAAATTTATTATTATTTTTTTTTTTTATTACTATTTTTTTTTATAATCACCTTAATTTGTCTTCGAGCCATAGAAAGCGAAATATTCATAAAAGTACGTCAAAAGTGGTGTAGCGACGGATACTAAATATTTATAGATATTCTTCATCCTTTATTCCGTGAACTGTCCATTGTAATGAGGGATTTTGTAGGAAATTTTGTTATCTTTAATTTTGATTACCACCATGATTGGTGTCCCAGCCATAGGAAACGAGATTATCGCAACAAAGCCGAATTTGTTGACTTTTGCCCTAGAATCTAGAATATCTATTAACTAATTTTCGGTATGTTTTTAAGAACGTCAAAAAATGAAGCGATCAAAAAAAATTGAAGCTTCATTCTATTTTAACAAAACCCATATTTATGACTAAAATAACTGGCTATCTGTGATATCTAGATATTCTTGATTAGTAAAATAACTTGATTTATTTTAATACATTTAATTGTGTATAACATTGCATAAATTATGTATGTTGAACGTAAATAACCTGATAATCCTGCACACTTACCAGCGCCTATAAGAATACCCTGCATTAACAAGAGTACCGGGAGAGTAGTACAAGAGTAGTAGTATACCGGGTCCTATAAACTATCAGCTTTTATACAATACCTGGTATATGTAATGACACAGGCTAGTTGTTACACATAAAATAATTGCTGCACATAAAATAAATTTCAAATTTTATTGTTGGTTATTTTTGGAGATATCTCCAAACTGACAAACGCAGAAAATTATAAGGGTCGCCGGTTTTGCCTACGGACCCTAAAAACATAACAGCAAATTCGGTAGCCATACATAGAAATTGAGCTTGTAGAATAATATATTAAAGGATATTGTCATTAATGCAGGTCGGGGAGTATAACAAGCTCGAATATGATATATTAATCTACACGATTGCTGTCTTTTGTGTTCCAAACAGTTTGTATGCCTTGTGACAATCAGCCAACGACAGTATGGGATTTGATAGTCTGGGTTATACCCCGTGGGAGTTGTGTAACATTAATTCCTTTTAATTTGCAAGAAAGCTAGTTATCAGTGACTAGTTGTGTCAGATCCTAGGTGTATGACTCTATCGATTGATAAATATGTTTTACCTGCTTTCTAAAAGCATAGCATTCTTAATTTAATTACGCTTTTAACAGCGTATTCAATCATAATAAATACTTTGATCGGAATAATACTTTCAAATCAATTTGAATTCTTAAAGATTATCTCATCAGTAAAGCTTTAAATGATTCAATTAACAATTAAAAATGTTTTTCTATTCACCATTCAACCTAAGTTTGCGAATATTGTTTCTAATACGTTTCACCCGTATTAATTGCAAATAAATTGTGAATTGAATTTAAACAAAACTGGTCAAATTTAATTTATTCTTACAACAGACTGTGCAAAGTTGATTGGAGCTACGAGTCATACTGCAGCGGTAAGCACTGTCTATTTACTTTCATTCAGGGATGACCATGTCCAGTAACCATATTATTTGTGAGTGCTCACTATATATTTTACAATATTACAATTACATTTTTATTTAAATATATTTTTCTCTCTTATACTTCATACTTTGCTTTGTCATCGCTTCCGACCTTAACTATGATAACGGGAACATTGTGATCGTTTTGAAGAACAAAATCATGTACGTCTCCGATTTCAAAAACTCCAAAAAAATCATTTAGTCATCAGAGAACAATTTTGGTCACGTGTTTGTCATTCAGTCGGTCTGTCCGTCATATTTGTGAGCCAATATATTTTAAAAACTACACGACCATTTTTTAATGAAATTTAGAATGTAAAATAATCAGCCCATTTTTGTTCCCATATAAGTTCCAAAACCTTTTTTACATGACTTAAAGTATGTAAGAGTTCCCTGATGTCAGAAACGGATTTCTGTCTAGGAATCACATGCTTCAGTTAGTCGGCAAGCTCGGAAGCAAAATAATAACAATTTTGACAGATTTATAAAACGGGGGGGGGGAGGATTAAATAAATTTGACATTAATAGGTTGTA
>KZ652927.1:0-17263 GCA_001010745.2 Gerris buenoi
GGGGTGACATAAATGACATTTCCGGTGACCTTCGAGTGTCCTTGTAGGGTCAAAAACCCGAGGCTCCAGTGCTCCAGCGTTCTGCCTCGGCCTTTTTTCTCTACTCATAATATACTATTTTTTACACTTCAAGACCTTTAAATTGATGTATAAACATGTCATAATCCGTTTTTTAGTTTCCCGCCACATTGGCCGCCATCTTGAAAATATTGATTCTAAAATGTTAATAGTTGCATATTCTTTTTCTACTCTTTAAGACCTTCTAATTGATATTTAATATGACATGGCCAAAAAAAACTTTTTTTAGTCACCCGCCATATTGGCCGACATCTTGAAAATATTAAGTGTGAACTCCAAAAAGTGTACTGTACAGTTGTCACAAATGTCAGGCTGCACCTGTGTGGCGAATTTTATGCTCCTAGCTATAGTAGTCCATGAATTGAAACAAGCAACGGACAGACAGACAGACAACCAGAACCGTTTTATTGTTTCTTTTTGTACTTCGTATAGAAACTTACATTGATGTTTCGTCCAATGTACGTACTTTGGGACAAAGGAAAATCACAATTCTGTTTTTATAAGGGTTTTTTTTTTTTTATAAGGAATGCCTTCTTTAGATTGTTACTCCTATCTCCGTTTTCTTTATAAGGGTAGTAACAATGTAGAGACGTGCCGAGTGTCCTTGCCATTTAAATTAACTATCATTATTTACTTCATAACATTTGAGAAAAAGAAATAAACGTGCTAAATATTTGTTTAAAAAAATAAGGTTTATTTACATATAAAAAAATAGTACTAATTACACATAATAGGATTAAGCATTTGTAAATTGAAACATTCATATATCTTAAAAATAAAAAGTATTTGGTATTATGTAATTGGCTTTGTTTTTAATTGACTCAAATTTAATTACTGTTTTCCTTGAAGCCATTGTGAATTAAACGGCGATGTGTTTGCAGCTTTTTATAATGTCTTGGAGGCCATTATGTTTTTGATTGACGTCTCTAATTTCTTTTCGTTTAATTTCTATTTTAATCTTTTGTTTCGGTCGCTTTTCTTGAACTTTCTTTTCGTGAGATGTTGTTTATTTTCTTGGTCGAATTTTTAAGATGATGGGGTTTTTTGGTTCTAAGAAGAGTGAGTTGGTAGAGAAGCCAACAGGTAGTTTGGTATCGGAAGCAACACTGATAGTGAAGTCTTTAAACACCGCGATCAAGGACAGCTTCAGCGTAAGTTCAGCTAAACGTCGCCCTGAAACAACATTAAATTATTATTAAAATAAGTTTAATTAATAATCTAGAACGGAAATCAGTGGTTGGATTCCCCTATACGGGGCATCATGTATAGAAATGCAAAAGCTAACAAATATAATGCACACATAATTAAAGTGTTTCCTATATATTGATATAAATTGCATTATTTATGTATTATTTTTCATTTCATACTCTTTTGAAAAACCAGATACGCTACATCGAAGCCCAGGTAATCAAGATTCCCAAAATCGGCCTGTATACAGCTGTGTCTCAAAATAGAGATCTGAAGATGGAAATTGTAATAAGAGAAAACTTATGAAATGAAGAAGAATCCATAATTGATGCATTTTTTTTATCAAAATATAGAAAAGACTTTAATTATAAGTGCCAGTTTTTTCCATTTCTATACATGATGCCCCGTATAGGGGAATCCAACCTGCAGGGGGGAATGAAATTAGTCAAAAATTAATCCATACACTGTTAGCTATATTTCATCCTTTAAAGGTTATAGTTATAATCAGGTCTGCAACAAGGTATTTCAACAATATTATGACTTACAATTATCATTCACTACATTCTATTATTATTATTATCAAACATCATGAAGAAGTATATTTCATCCAACTAAAATAACAAAATTGATGTAGTAATTTGGACGAATTAGTAACACGTTTGATAAGAGAATGCAATAAATGGTAATTATAGGTGATAATAGATTTGTTGCAACAACACTTCAAACTAGTTTGAAACTTTCTGACGCATGCGCATTAGCAACAGAAGTTCAATTTTAGTCCGATGTGCATGCGTCGGACAGTTTCAAACTAGTTTGAAGTGTGGTTGGAACAAAACTAATATTGTTGAAATACTCCGGAGGGCCGCCATTTTTTTTTAACAATAATGACAACAAGGTAATTTATTTTTTGAAGGGAATTTTTCATAATAAATAAAATATTTGCTTAAATAATTTCAAAAATTTAGGATTAGCTATTATGGGGGCTCTAAAAACGTAATAAAAAGTAATTTATTCGAATATTTCTAATCTACTCTTCAGATCTCCCTCTAAATTTAAAAAAAATAACCTATATTTTTGCGCATTAGGTATGCGTATATTAAATGTTTAACTTCTCAATTTTATTTCTATGTGTGGGTCAAAATGTTAGAATGACAACAAGGTAATTTATTTTTTGAAGGGAATTTTTCATAATAAATAAAATATTTGCTTAAATAATTTCAAAAATTTAGGATTAGCTATTATGGGGGCTCTAAAAACGTAATAAAAAGTAATTTATTCGAATATTTCTAATCTACTCTTCAGATCTCCCTCTAAATTTAAAAAAAATAACCTATATTTTTGCGCATTAGGTATGCGTATATTAAATGTTTAACTTCTCAATTTTATTTCTATGTGTGGGTCAAAATGTTAGGCCAGTATTTCAAATTTCACATCTCTAGTGTGAACAGTTTGGGGGATATGAACCTAAGTAAGATGGACAGACAGACATATCAACATCAGCATAAGGGTTTCGAGAAGAATTTACAAAACCCTTATAACAAAAAAAATCGGTTCGATACAACTCATACAAATTTTCTCATATACGAGTTCATAATTAGCTTTGGTACGTACATTTAATTATTATTAAAGATTTTATTAAAAATGATCATAAAAATAACTTCTCCTGGGCGGGGAATCGAACCCGGGCTCTCTCCCTCCGCGTTTAAAGCTATTTTCTCAGGAACTAGATCTTTCCCGGGAAAACAGCTTATATCATTAGATTCGTATTTAAATGGACCACATTTGATCAAAATCATCGGAACTGTTTTCGAGAAATAATTTTTTTTAACGTTTTTTCAGAGTTTTTGATGGATAACACCCCCAAATTTGGAGCTATAATTAATTTCTCGATTTCACCTAGGGGTATGATTTTTCTGAACATGTATGCCAAATTTTGTCAAGACAGACAGACAGACGACACAGACAATTTTTTAAAAACCACTTTTTTGGACTCAGGAGACCTTTGAAACGTGTAAATCCCTCAAAATCGAATTTTCGCTCCATCACAATACTTTCTCTTTATATGAGAAAGTAAAAATCTGCAAGTATTTTTTATTTTCGGACTAAACTGGCCAAAATTAATTATAGTTGTACTTCAAAACTACATTTATGGGATCGAAGCACGAAGTTATCAGGCCTTGATTCACTTAGACAAAGTTCTTGTCATTAATTTAAAATAAAAACTATCGTTTATTTTCTACCTTATCACATTCTAATCAAAATTCGTTGACAGTCAATTTACAATGAAAAAGAGAACTAGAAGAGTGTTGTTATCGTATCTGATTAATTGCAGTTAATAATGTGAAGGTTTGTTCTCCTAATAGACTTTGACCCACATAACTATAAACAATACAAATACATAATAAAACATTATTTATGGCATGAAAAATCATATTTATGTATTATTGACGAGCAGAATCTGGTGTTAAGAAAAACAAATTAATGTTTCTTTTAATTACTCAAAGTAAGTTTTTTATTTGATGGATTTTAAATTAATGATTTACAACAATGTTGCTTATAACTTATATGTTACTACTCAAAGCGAAGTTTAATTATCTTATTGTAAAAAAACAAAACAAAAAAACATTTAAAATTCGATAATTTCCATAATCAATTTATTTGGTTATATATACTGACCCTGACCAATTTTGATTTCGACAATAAACTAATAAATGTAGCTTCTTGAATGTGGTCTGATTATTGGTTAACTCCACGAAATCTTGGGAATATCAAATAACATATTCAGACAATATCCTTTCACTTGTAGTATATTATCATTTTTTCTATTCCATGCTTTTTACTTTCTCATATAAAGAGAAAGTATTGTGATGGCGCGAAAATTCGATTTTGAGATTTTGATGGATTTACACGTTTTGAGGTCCCCTGAGTCCAAAAAAGTGGGTTTTAAAAAATGTCTGTCCGTCGTCTGTCTGTCGTCTGTGCAGACGCCTGGAGCCTATACTACTGCGCCGATTTTGACGAAATTTGGCATACACGTTCAGAAAAATCATACCCCGAGGTGAAATCGAGAAATGAAATTTAACTCCAAATTTGAGGGTGCTACCTCCCAAAAACTCTGAAAAAACACGAAAAAAATTATTTCTCGAAAACGGTTCCGACGATTTTGATTAAAAAAATTCTAAAATGTAGTCAATTTAAATACGAATCTAATGATATAAGCCGTTTCCCCGGGAAAAATCTAGTTCTTGAGAAAAGTGGTTAAAACGGGGATGGAGAGAGAGCCCGGGTTCGATTCCCCGCCCGGTAGAAGTTATTTTTATGATATTTTTGATGAAATTTCCTATAGTAATTAAATGCACATATATGAGAAAGTTTGTCTGAGTTGACTCGGACCGATTTTTCTTATTCAGGTCTTTATAGGGTATTAATAATTTTATTTATATTCGTTTTTTGTTATAGTTCACCTTCTTTGAGGCGTCTTCATGCCTTAAACAATTTCTACTAAAACATAACTTTTTTTATTTTCCTTCGTTGCAATTTACCTGCGCATTTATGCTATATTTATTTGTGATGTCGTTATTATAATATTCTTTCTTGAAATACATGCATATTTTTCTTGTTTGGGTGTATTATTATACCCCTAATATTACCCTTTATTACTATACTATGCTTATTCTTTTTCATGTCATATAAATAACTTAATTTCAATCCTTTTTAGGGTTTCGTTGGTAAAACCAAAAAAAAAGAAACCCTTATAGTATCGTTCCTGTGTCCGTCTGTCACTCTGTACGGTTCCAATAACTTTTGAACCAAAAGAGATAAAAGCGTGAAACTTACCAGTATTAAAGATCGTTTTGACGCGCACACAGGAAAAATATAGAGAACTCAAAATAATCAGCTGTTCAAATTCAAAATGGCGGATAATTCACATCGCGAGAAAAAAATATTTTTTTTAAATTTTGAGTGGGGTATCAAATGAAAGGTATTGAAGAGTAGATTACAAATATATATACCACTTGGGGGAAGTGTTTAATTTTCGGCGCCATTTTGTCAAAAAACATCGAAATTTTTCGTGTCCCCCCCCCCTAAAACCGTACTTGCGCTATTACTAAAAATATAGAAAAATATGCAAAATGTGCGGTCTGCTGGGCCATAGAAAAAATAAGATTAGCAATTCGATCTGATGTACTGGAAATCCAAGATGGCGGATAATTCAGGTAACTCGAAAAAAAATATTTTTTTAAAATTTTGAGTGGGGTATCAAATGAAAGGTATTGAAGAGTAGATTACAAATATATATACCACTTGGGGTAAGTGTTTAATTTTCGGCGCCATTTTGTCAAAAAACATCGAAATTTTTCGTGTCCCCCCCCCCTAAAACCGTACTTGCGCTATTACTAAAAATATAGAAAAATATGCAAAATGTGCGGTCTGCTGGGCCATAGAAAAAATAAGATTAGCAATTCGATCTGATGTACTGGAAATCCAAGATGGCGGATAATTCAGGTAACTCGAAAAAAAATATTTTTTTAAAATTTTGAGTGGGGTATCAAATGAAAGGTATTGAAGAGTAGATTACAAATATATATACCACTTGGGGTAAGTGTTTAATTTTCGGCGCCATTTTGTCAAAAAACATCGAAATTTTTCGTGTCCCCCCCCCCTAAAACCGTACTTGCGCTATTACTAAAAATATAGAAAAATATGCAAAATGTGCGGTCTGCTGGGCCATAGAAAAAATAAGATTAGCAATTCGATCTGATGTACTGGAAATCCAAGATGGCGGATAATTCAGGTAACTCGAAAAAAAATATTTTTTTAAAATTTTGAGTGGGGTATCAAATGAAAGGTATTGAAGAGTAGATTACAAATATATATACCACTTGGGGTAAGTGTTTAATTTTCGGCGCCATTTTGTCAAAAAACATCGAAATTTTTCGTGTCCCCCCCCCCTAAAACCGTACTTGCGCTATTACTAAAAATATAGAAAAATATGCAAAATGTGCGGTCTGCTGGGCCATAGAAAAAATAAGATTAGCAATTCGATCTGATGTACTGGAAATCCAAGATGGCGGATAATTCAGGTAACTCGAAAAAAAATATTTTTTTAAAATTTTGAGTGGGGTATCAAATGAAAGGTATTGAAGAGTAGATTACAAATATATATACCACTTGGGGTAAGTGTTTAATTTTCGGCGCCATTTTGTCAAAAAACATCGAAATTTTTCGTGTCCCCCCCCCCTAAAACCGTACTTGCGCTATTACTAAAAATATAGAAAAATATGCAAAATGTGCGGTCTGCTGGGCCATAGAAAAAATAAGATTAGCAATTCGATCTGATGTACTGGAAATCCAAGATGGCGGATAATTCAGGTAACTCGAAAAAAAATATTTTTTTAAAATTTTGAGTGGGGTATCAAATGAAAGGTATTGAAGAGTAGATTACAAATATATATACCACTTGGGGTAAGTGTTTAATTTTCGGCGCCATTTTGTCAAAAAACATCGAAATTTTTCGTGTCCCCCCCCCCTAAAACCGTACTTGCGCTATTACTAAAAATATAGAAAAATATGCAAAATGTGCGGTCTGCTGGGCCATAGAAAAAATAAGATTAGCAATTCGATCTGATGTACTGGAAATCCAAGATGGCGGATAATTCAGGTAACTCGAAAAAAAATATTTTTTTAAAATTTTGAGTGGGGTATCAAATGAAAGGTATTGAAGAGTAGATTACAAATATATATACCACTTGGGGTAAGTGTTTAATTTTCGGCGCCATTTTGTCAAAAAACATCGAAATTTTTCGTGTCCCCCCCCCCTAAAACCGTACTTGCGCTATTACTAAAAATATAGAAAAATATGCAAAATGTGCGGTCTGCTGGGCCATAGAAAAAATAAGATTAGCAATTCGATCTGATGTACTGGAAATCCAAGATGGCGGATAATTCAGGTAACTCGAAAAAAAATATTTTTTTAAAATTTTGAGTGGGGTATCAAATGAAAGGTATTGAAGAGTAGATTACAAATATATATACCACTTGGGGTAAGTGTTTAATTTTCGGCGCCATTTTGTCAAAAAACATCGAAATTTTTCGTGTCCCCCCCCCCTAAAACCGTACTTGCGCTATTACTAAAAATATAGAAAAATATGCAAAATGTGCGGTCTGCTGGGCCATAGAAAAAATAAGATTAGCAATTCGATCTGATGTACTGGAAATCCAAGATGGCGGATAATTCAGGTAACTCGAAAAAAAATATTTTTTTAAAATTTTGAGTGGGGTATCAAATGAAAGGTATTGAAGAGTAGATTACAAATATATATACCACTTAGGGTTAGTGTTTCATTTTCGGCGCCATTTTGTTAAGAAACATCGAAATTTTTCGTTCCCCCCCTCCTCCCCCTTAATAATTTTGTTTCACAATACCAACGAAACCCTTTTTACGTGAGAATTCACGCCTTACCAATTTATTTGGCTATACTTCATCACCATCCTTTGAGGCGTATTTTCAGACCTTTAACAATTTGTTACCAAAAACGTTTTATTAAAAAAACTAAAGACCTAAATAAGAATAGGACGATTTCCACCCTTCAAGGTGGATGAAGTGTCAGCCTCGAAAGCTCTGAATATTAAGAAGGATAACCTTTCCCCAAAAATGGTTTCTCGTTTAACGAATGTGGGTTCTCTAGATACTCAAACTTGGCTCCTTTGTTCAACTACTTGCTCCTACTCACTAGTTAATTCTATAAACGTTTCGTGACCGGAATGGAAATATCAATAAAATAACTTTTAATAACAGAGCAGTGCATCATCGGAAATTCCAGCTTGTTTTAGTAACACGCAACCCTTCCTCCCACCTGTCCCCTCGACATGTCGCCCGAAAAAACATGTTCACTCTTTTTACTTTCTCATATAAAGAGAAATTATTGTGATGGCGCGAAAATTCGATTTTGAGATTTTGATGGATTTACACGTTTTGAGGTCCCCTGAGTCCAAAAAAGTGGTTTTTAAAAAATGTCTGTCCGTCGTCTGTCTGTGCAGACGCCTGGAGCCTATACTACTGCGCCGATTTTGACGAAATTTGGCATATATGTTCAGAAAAATCATACCCCGAGGCGAAATCGAGAAATGAAATTTAACTCCAAATTTGAGGGTGCTACCTCCCAATACTCTGAAAAAACACGAAAAAAATTATTTCTCGAAAACGGTTCCGACGATTTTGATTAAAAAAATTCTGAAATATAGTCCATTTAAATACGAATCTAACGATATAAGCCGTTTTCCCGAGAAAAATCTAGTTCCTGAGAAAATGGATTAAAACGCGGACAGAGAGAGCCCGGGTTCGATTCCCTGCCCGGAAGAAGTTATTTTTATAGTAAATTTTGATGAAATTTTCAGTAATAATCAAATCTACATACGAAAACTAATAAATGGGTAAGTAAATATGAACTATAGTATATGAGAAAGTCTGTCTGAGTCGTCTCTGACTGATTTTTTACTTTCTCATATCATTTGTTTTCTGTGTTCATTTAATATATAGGCTAACTTTAATATGCAATGCCATACGTTTCTAGTGCGAAAAGTAGCATTTTGCATGCGAGTGTGGAGTTTGCACTCGAGCGACAGCGAGGGTATAGTAAAACCTCTCGAGCAAATTCAGTTATCGCACGAGTTGCGTACTCTACTTATATCTACGATTATTAAGAAGAATTATGAAACACGCAGGCACAATGAATACGACTACGCAAAGAATCACTTTCTACGCATCTAAACAGAGATAACATTTTTATATTTCGTATCAATCGTAGATAAAATATTTTTCAATCTAAACCAGTTAGATTTTTATGTTTAGGTTTTGAAAGAAAAAACTACTGAAAATTTAAGGGGTCTGAAAATTCTAATATAATTCTTCTTCTTCATTTGTATATCCGTCTCATACACGTTCTATATAAAAAAATCACGGTATGACGGACGTGCAATTCCATGTTGAGACTTTGAGGTCTACATTGTCGAAATTAGTGGTTTTTAAATAATGTCCTGTCTATTGTAGTCTGGACAGATTGTCCTCTGTGCAGACGCTTTGAGCTAGTCGACCGAGACCGATAGTTATGAAATTAGGCATAAATGTTTGAAAACAGAAAATCATATATCTACTGAGGTAAAATCTAGAAATGAATTTTAGCTATAAAATTTAAGGGACGCAACCCCCCCAACAATCAATTATCTTTTAGATATTAGAGAAAGAAACTCATTTTTATTTCTTCTCATTATAATATGAAGTACATACTAATATGTAGCATGTGTTCATTCTTGTATATTTTCTGACTGCATTCAATAAAAAATAGTTTGAAACTAGGATGAAAAGAGTTTAAGAAATCACTGTTGATTTGGATTATAAATCACGTTAGCCATTTGTGTTCTTCGTTAAAGTAATGTTTAGGTTTAACGTTTAACCAAATTCATAACCAATTGTGAAGCTAGAGAATTTACGTATTCGTATATACGTTTGGTAAAATTAAATAAAAAAGACTGCGATTACGAAAAATTTGATTGATGGTGGGAAAGTTTTGGTATAAAAAATCAGTTAGTCAATTTTTAAGTTTGTGGTAGTATTCATACTACGAAACGTTAAAAATTTAATTTAACTCAAATTATAATTACTATATTTTCAAGGGGAAACAGACAGAGAAAAATAGACTTCAGCGTCGGGAATCGAAATACGGACCTCCCCATATTTCCAGTACAGGTGCTCTAGCCAATTAAGCTACTCTGAATAATAATTTCCTCTGTCGATAACGATACCTAGTCCCGAATTAAGTGTAGAAGTCAACATTAAGAGGTGGTTAGAGGACAGTAGAACTAGACCGAGAAATAGAAATATGGGGAGGTCCGTGGTTCGAGCCCCGGCGCTCAAGTCTATTTTTTTCTGTCTGTCTCCCCTTTTAAATAGTAATTATAATTTGATTTAAATTAAAAATCAGTTAGATTTTCTCAAATATTTTGTTTGTGATTCCAGGAGTGATGTATACAAATCAACACTAGAATTAGCACTGACAATTTTGTCTATTAGATAAGAATATAAAATATCAAACCAAGTTACCTAAACAAATGCGAGGTCCTTTGCCAAATGGCATAAAAGCCATCATGTTGACGTCTTCCGCAGCGAATCTGTCTGGATCGAACGTGTTTGGATCAGGGAAGTGACCGGGATAACGCTGAATGGCATAGATAGGCACGACGACCCTGGTTCCTGCAGGTATCTGGCATCCGTCTAGGGTTGTGGGTACAGCGGATACACGCGTAGTCAAGGTCACCGACGGGTACATCCGAAGTACTTCTGCAATATAAAAAAAAATCCAATTACATTTTTTGAATTTTACTGCTATTTATTGAACAAATAAATTTTTGTTAATATTTTTAATATTTATATAATTGTAGTTTTATTTTATGATGTTCCAGTTTGTGATAACATAAAGTATCCCCCCCCCCCATATATCCAAGATTAAACAATTATCAGACTTTAGAATTTTTCTAAGTGGATGTGTTAAGCAAACCTTACTAGTGTGAAATATAGAACTTTAACCTAAACCCCCATTTACAAGTATAGATTTAAACAAACTTTGCAACTAATATTTATTTTTATTATTATAAAATCGTTTATTAGCGCTA
Organism: Gerris buenoi; assembly: GCA_001010745.2. Taxonomy (NCBI): domain Eukaryota; kingdom Metazoa; phylum Arthropoda; class Insecta; order Hemiptera; family Gerridae; genus Gerris; species Gerris buenoi. The sequence goes on from KZ652927.1 coordinate 10,936, forward strand.
ATAAAACCAGTTTAGCTATTTATAGTAAGGATAGAAATATTTTAAAACTAGATTTACTTTGAAATGAAAAGCATTGAATTTTTACTATTTTTAAAAGATCGAAGAGGTTTTGTTCGTATACGGGTTCTTCTAGATAAAAATCGGTCCGAGACAACTCAGACAAACTTTTTCATGTACGAGTTCACAGACACTTCTTTACAATCTCAAGTACCATGTACATAGACTAGACTCTTTACAATCATACTCTTTGACAACAACTCATCCTGATAACTGATAATCTATTTTCTCTATATTCAATACGTATTAATAATTAATTGTAATACGCTTGCTTCAATTATAGATTATAGAACCACATGAGCCCTACTATATTATTTGAAATGTGTCTAACAGGTGGTTGTTTATTTTTTGTTTTCGATTTTCAAAAAATTACAGTCTATAAGATTAGAGTTGGCACAATCGAAGGCGGGAAACAACAAACGTGGAGGTAGTTTTGGGGTTATAAAAAGGGAAAATTAGTGATGCCATGTTATATTTTTTTGTGGAAGAGGGGTAGAGTAGAGCATACTTTTTCTGAAGTTGCATTCAACATGGAGGACTAATAAAATCGTTTCTCTCAAAATTTTCCCACCTGTTGATTGCGCCAACTCTAATTATAGACTGTACATTTATTTTCTTCGATATCTCGGAAACTAGATTTTTCCCGGGAAAACGGCTTATATCGTTAGATTCATGTTTAAATGGACTACATCTTTGAATTTTTTAAAACTGTTTTCGAGAAATAATTTTTTTCAGAGTTTTTTTGGGGACAGCGCCTCCAAATTTGGAGTAGAAATTTATTTCTCGATCTCACCTCGGGGTATGATTTTTCTGAACATGTATGCAAAATTTAATCAAAGTCGGTCTAGTTGTTTAGGCCCCAGGCGTCAGACAGACAGACATTTTTTAAAATCCATTTTTTTTTGGACTCATGAACCTCAAAACGTGTAAATCCATCAAAATTTCAAAATCGAATTTTCACGCCTTCACAATACTTTCTCTTTATATGAGAAAGTAAAAAAATACATAGGTATCTTAATAAGAAAGTAACCGGTGTGTCCGAAAAAGATGTACCTACTGTACAATCTACCGCGTTCCTAAACCGATAATTTAATGGTCGACCGCAGCGGTTATGACCGAATCCAGAATACGGTTAGTTCGGTCGAACCATAAAAAAAATTGGAATAAGAAGATAGATTTTTTAAAGTTTTTGTGGATTTTTTTCATCAGCAGTTCCTTTGCCGCTTAATAACTTCTTATCCTTTATAGCAACGAAACCTTTTTTTTACGTGAGACTTGATGCTCAACCATTTTATTTTTTATGTAGAATATACCTGAGACCTTTATTTGTAAGATAAAAGTAAAACTTCGGGCAGGTTGGAGAAATGACCTTACACCTACTTCCGTCAAAGGTCAAAATGCTTGCTCCTTTCTCATAAGACTTTTTGTTTATATACAGCTAGGCTGGCCCATAACAGCCTTTCTTAGTATTAAATTATACGCTTGGATGAACTAGCCGCATCCCCTCCCTGCAGCATTATTTTGGAAGAACACGCATCAGTTTATTTTATTCATTTCATATCTAACCATTGGACCGTTCGTTCTTCACGATGTATACAACACTACACCGTCGACAAATAAGTAAGTTTATTAAACTATAACTATATTCTTAAACTAGCCTACACTCCGCGATCGACGCGGGGCTCATGCTAGGTATTAGTGGCTATGATTCCTACTATCATGTAAGCCTAGCAATTGGTTGTAATGCCTAAATAGTTTTGTTTGCAAAGCCTTCCAATAGATTTAGTTTCAAAGTTTCAAATTCCAGTAATTCCAAGACTAGGAATAAATCAGGACTATATTATACAAGACTGAAATACTCTCTAATTCGTAGTTTGGAGTATATTTATTGTATACATATATATATANTTGTTATTTTCTTGTGTTGTTACTTGGTTTTGAGGATTTTCTATTAAATTTATATTTTTGTACCATAAGGTTTTTATTATTTTTATAGGGTATAGGTTATCTAATAGTTTTTTGAAAATTGTAGATTTTATCTCTTTAATGTACGGTTTATCTGTTATTTTAATTGCTCGTTGGATCATATTGGACATAGTATTTAAAATGGTATGTTTTGCATGGTTAGATTTATAATTCAATATTCTGTTGCTTTTTATTTCTTTTGAGTACCATTTTGTAGATGGAAATCTAAGGTGTTGTTTTAAATGAATACTTTCACATTTTTTTACTTAAAATATCAGAATTTTATTTTTGTGAGACGTTTCGACCCTTGTTTACATCATTAAGGTCATCTTCATATCACTCTTATTTTTTCTTCTGTTATTTTTTCAAATTTTAGTGTTGTGATACATAAAAATTAACAAACTGAACAATTAAAAAAAAAATTTTTTTTAAAACAATTATCCCATACAGGATTCGTCAAACTCACATGCATTATTAAAATCAATTAACCATTAAAATTTAATTAAAATTGTAATTATAAAAACTCTAAACAATACTTTAACACAAACATAACAAATCATAATCCTTAAGGATTATGATTAATTATGATTAATGGTTAATTGATTTTAATAATGCATGTGAGTTTGACGAATCCTGTATGGGATAATTGTTTTAAAAAAATTTTTTTTTTTTTAATTGTTCAGTTTGTTAATTTTTATGTATCACAACACTAAAATTTGAAAAAATAACAGAAGAAAAAATAAGAGTGATATGAAGATGACCTTAATGATGTAAACAAGGGTCGAAACGTCTCACAAAAATAAAATTCTGATATTTTAAGTAAAAAAATGTGAAAGTATTCATTTAAATCAGATAAGTACTATTGAAAGCGGTCAACAATTATTACGGACGCCATATAGAGCTCAAAGTAAAAAAAAAATCTCTATTTAAGGTAGAACCGATGAAGTTACGTCAAAAAGTCATTGTTTTCCATTTGTAAGTTTTTGTAAGTACATTTAATTATTTTATTATAGAACATTTCATCGAAATACATTGTAAAAATAACTTCTCCTCGGTGGGGAATCGAACTCAGCCTCTCTCTGTCCGCGTTTAAAGCTATATTCTCAGGAACTATATTTTTCCCGGGAAAATGGCTTATATATATCGTTAGATTTACACACACATTTTTTTTTTTAATCAAAATCGTCGGAATCGAGTAATCGTTTTTTTGTCTTCAATTGTCTTGAATGTCTTCAAAATCGGCCCAGTAGTTTAGGCTCCAGGCGTCTGCACAGACATACATTTTTTAAAAACCACTTTTTTGGACTGATTAAATTTTAGCGCCTTCTCAATAACATCTCTTTATATGAGAAAGTAAAAAGTTAAGGAAGGATTCGGTTTTCAAAATTTATGAAATGAAGAAGTATACCCAAAAAATGTTCACTTATGACCAATAAACAGACAAAAATTTAATTTTATATATTATAAATATTAAATGACAACCCTAATTCAAAATGATTAATTTATTTAAATGTCTCATTTAATGTTTAGATAAAAATGACTCAATATGTACTCTGGAGTATGGGAGACATGATGACAGACCTGGTGATCTGAACGATGCATTATCACCAGGACATGTTCACCAGTATAACAGAGTGCCAGGCTATATTCTGTCAAACTCTGTGACAGACCATGATGACTTTCTTCTGACATTAAAGAGGATAGATTCACCACGTGAATCACAGGTTAGTTACAATTTCAACATTATTTATTTACACTGGGTGGTCCAAAAGTTTGTCCCCCCTCCCGTCCCCTCTTAACTTTTGGACGGTTTGAGATGAAATAATGAAACTTGGGGGATCTCTACCATGTAAAGGGAAGTTTGTTTTCATCCAATAGTGCACTAGGGGCAACCACCCACTTTGCCCCAGGCCCCAAGGCTACACAACTTCGAAATTTCAAATGTAAGTGTATATTTTTGATAGCAGATTTGGATTCTACGATAAATGAATATTTTACTTCAAACTTTTTGTCTATCTCCAATATTTTGCCCCCTATATGTGGAAAAAGTATAATAATGGTAGATTTTAGTGCCAGGGGGCAAATGGGGGGGTTGCCCCTAGTTCGGAAGTGGATGAATACACACTTCCCTTAACATGGTACAGATCCCCCAAGTTTCATTCATTTATTTCAAACTGTTTAGATTTTATAACGATATAAGTGTTCAGTAATGTTGTATTCATCTATAATATGATATAAGTGTTGATTTTTTACTATTTTCGGCGGGGTTAATTGCTACTCCCCCCCCCCCCCCCTAACATAAGTTAAGAGGGGGAGGGGGGAAACTTTTGGACCACTCTGTATATTATTATAAGAGATTTTTTACGATAATTATTTAAATCACTTAAACTTAAGTCAGTGACAATGTCGTCTCACACGATTTCGAAATCAAAATCAAACTCGACAAGACGAGGTGTATGGGGGAGGGGAAGTACGCGCACATCTGTCACATTTTCAACCTTTAATTTCTTCCAAATTTTTAACCTAAATTTGATCCTAATTCGGGTAGGGGGACCGATCTTGGGAGTGGGGGAGGGTGAGTGACGTCCTGCGATGCCTTTTTACTTAAGTATTAAAATTTGATTTTAAGATTGAGATGGACTTACACGTTTTGAGGTCCTCTGAGTCCAAAAAAAAATTATTTTTATAAAATGTGTTTCAGTCGTCTGTGTAGACACAGAGCGTGACCTGCTACACCGATTTGACAGAATTTAGCATATATGTTCAGGAAAGTCATAACCAGAGGTGAAATCAAAATATGTATTACTTTTAGCTTCGAATTTGGGGGCGCTACCCCCCAAAAACTAAATAAAACGTAAAAAAAATTATTTATTTTAGCAGGAAAAAGACAAGGTAATATCTGAGGTGTGTAAAAAAGGATAGTTATCGATATTATAAGGATATTAACGATAATTTATTATCGTTATCATATTTATGATTATAACTTGATTTTTTGTAAATTGTATAAATGCGAACCAGGTGTATATGACCTTAGTAGTCCGACACCTGGAATTTAATTAAATAAATAAATAAATAAAAGGATAATTAGATGGAATACAAGCTATAGGCAGGATCCAGTATGTGGAAAGGATCCCGAAAGAGAAGGCAGGTACATCCTGCGAGGAGTTCCAGGTACCCAAACCCAAATTAATGTTCATTATACCAACGAAACTGTTTATTTTATTTTATTTTTTTATTTATTTATTTTTTTTTTTTTTATTTTTTTTATGTGAGACCTTACACACAACCATTTTTTACTTTCTCATATAAAGAGGAAGTATTATGTTGGTGTGAGTATTCGGTTTTGAGATATTGATGAATTTACACGTTTTTAAATTCCCTCAGTTCAAAAAAGTGGGTTCCAAAAAATGTCTGTCCGTCGTCTGTCCTCTGTCTGTCTTTCTGTCGTCTGTGTAGACGCTTGGATCCTCTACAACTGGCCTGATTTTGACGAAGTTTGGCATACATGTTTAGAAAAATCATATCCCGAGGCGAAATCGAGAAATGAATTTTAGCTCCAAATTTAGGGGCACTGCCCCCCAAAAATCTGAAAAAACGTGAAAAAGAATTATTTCTCGAAAACGGTTCCGACGATTTTGATTAAAAAATTCTAAAATGCAGTCCATTAAAATACGAATCTAACGGTATGAGCTGTTTTCCCGGGAAAAATCTAGTTCCTGACAAAATAGCTTAAAAAGCGGACGAGGAGAGCCCGGGTTCGATTCCCCGCCCGGGAGAAGTTATTTTTATGGTATATTTTGATGAAATGCTCAGTAATAATTAAATGTACATACGAAAACTAATAAATGGGAAACACTGGGCTGAGGAATTATTAACTCGTAAATGAGAAAGTTTGTCTGAGTTGTCTCGGACCGATTTTTATGATAAATTGTGATTAAATGTTCAATAATAATTATATGTGCCTACCAAAAGCACGAAAACTAACAAATGGGAAAAACTGGGCTAAGTATAATTATGAATTCTTATACGAAAAAAAGTTTGTCTGAGTTACCTCGGACCGATTTTTTTGTTTTTCTTTTTAGTACAACACGTAGTTTCGTAAAAATCTACAGTCTATGTAAGATTAGAGTTGGCACAATCAAAAGGCGGGAAAATTTTGAGGGAAACGATTTTATTGTTCCCCCATGTTGAATGCAACTTCAGAAAAAAATGCTCTACTCTACCCCTGTTCCACAAAAAAAATATAACATGGCAACACTGATTTTCCCTTTTTATAACCCCAAAACTACCTCCACGTTTGTTGTTT
>KZ652927.1:23155-40127 GCA_001010745.2 Gerris buenoi
GGGGGGGGGTGGGGGGGGGCATCGTGTCGGGGTGCCCAGGGCGCAGTAAACGTCTAAAACGGGCCTGCCAAGGGGGGTAAAAAGAGTAATTATGAAACGCGCATGCGGCATGCGCAATGAACATAAGTACGTAAAGAATCACTTTCTACGCATCTAAACAGAGATACAATGTTTATATTTCGTATCAATGTCAATCGTAGATAAAATACTTTTTACCTTCAGCAGGGAGAAAAAGTGAACTTTCTTTCTTAGTTTACAGGGAGAAAAGTTGCTCATTGCACTAATACACGACTCAGCTATCCGCTGATTCTCCCATTCAATTTTAGCATTGAAATTCAAATAAATAATATCATTTAATTTTAACATGATTAAACGTATTTGGTGTATTATTAAAGTTATTTTTTTCTTTTCTTTAAATATAAAAATGTTTACTTTTTTTTATAAAATACTTTAAAATTAAAATCTTATTCAATTATTTTTTTCTCCCTTCTGGAGGTAAAATCTTTGTACGTACCTCGGGAGTAAAAATCACTCGCGATAATTAACTCCCGAGGCGGAGCCGAAGGAGTGAACGTTATGGTTCCCTCGGCTTCACCTCAGGTCAACTTCATCACTCAGGGTGCTATCACTTACTTTACTCCCTTGGTGCGTAAATAACTATTAAAATATAACCGAGATTTTTAAGTTTAAAATTATACTTTTCTTTAAATAAAGTACCTGATAGTACGTTTTCCATGTACAGCATGTCCTTGACTGCAGCGTAGTTGGGTTCCCCGTGCAGCGCTAGGACCCTGTGGATTTCCTCGTACAGTTTGTCTTGTATATCAGGATTCTGAGCCAGCTCCAGTAGCAGGAACGCTAGCGTGCTGGCCGTCGTGTCGTAACCAGCTGCTAATAAAGCGAACGCGTTACTTGCTATCACCTCGTAAGTGATGTTTCCTGAAATATATTAAAACGACAAATTTTTAAATCAAATGCACAATTATAGTTTAGTTTTTATAAATAATTGGTTTATTTGACTGTCATTGTGGTACCACTTCATAATTATGACTTAATATAAACAAGTAAGCTAACAAGTACGACTTAATATAAACAAGTAAGCTAACAAGTACGACTTAATATAAACAAGTAAGCTAACAAGTACGACTTAAAATAAACAAGTACGACTTAATATAAACAAGTAAGGCGCGCTTCACGTAAGTACTTCACGTAAGTACTTCACATAAGTAGGCGATAACCGTCGCGTCGGTTTCTGTACGATTTAGTTAAAAAAAATTATCAGGTGTAATAGTTGCATATTCTTTTTCTATACTTTAAGACCTTCAAATTGATGTATAACATGCCATGGTGACTAAAAACTTTTTTTAGTCGCCCACCATATTGGCCGCCATCATATTACATGTGTTATTTTAATAGTTGCATATTCTTTTTCTACACTTCAAGACCTTTAAATTGATTTATAACATGCCATGTTATATAACTAAAAACTTATTTTTAGTTACCCGCCATATTGGCCGGGCCGCTATCTTGGAAATATTGAGTGTAGAAACTCCAAAAGATGCACCCGTGTGCCAAATTTTATTTTTCTAGCTATATAGTAGTTTATGAATAGTAGGTTATCCTATCCCAAGGATCTTATAAAACACGGATTGAGCACTAGGCGATAAAAGTGTCGCCAAGAACTTGGAAAATCTAGTAAGATCCGAGTAGGATAGATTACCTTCCCGTAAGATTGTACAATGGTTATAACGGCAGAAGAATGAGAAAAATTCTTAGAAATTCGATCAGGTTATGCTTTTTCTTCCTGGTTTGGATAACAGTCGGGAAGGAATTCGTCCTACTAATGCGCGCGCACACTGGTGTTTTGATGTAAATTTTTTCCAAGTTCTTAAGCCTTGTTCGCACTTGGCAAGTAATTTAGTCGAGTGGCGAGTAATTTAGTAACCGAGCTAGTAGCAACTCACCAAAAATCATTCGCAGTTGGCGAGTAATTTAGTCGAGTGGCGAGTAATTTAGTAACCGAGCTAGTAGCAACTCACCAAAAATCATTAGCAGTTGGCGAGTAAGTTAGTCGAGTGGCGAGTAGATTAGTAAATAAACGTATCCGAACGGCAACATTTTAGTAAAGTAATTTAGTCACTTACTAAACTACTTGACTAAATCCTCGATTCATTTTACTCTATTTTTTCGGGCGAGTAGAGCCTCTACCCACCCCACATACTATCCACTAAGGAAGTTCGAAGTTTTAAAATTAGTTTATTTCATTCAAGTTGATATCTGCAGTACAACAAATACATATGTCACGATGGAATGAAGATACAACGTTGTAGTTTGTTGCGAACTACTTGCAACACGAGTGTCTGTGGAACTTTAAATCTCCACTTTATAAAAATAAACAAATCAAGCAATCTGCTTATGTTAATATTGAAAAAGATATGGATATACCTGGATTTGGTGAGAAGGAGATATAAAATCAAAAACATCAGGTAAGAGTTAACTGTTTTTTTTTTTTTTTTTTTTTAATATTATAATAATTATAAATTCAATTTTTAAGTTTTTGGTAGTATTCATACTATGAAAAGTTTAAATTTAAATCAAATTATAATTATTATTAACACTGGGAGAGAGACAGAGAAAAATAGACTTTAGCGCCGGGATTTGAACCACGGACCTCTACACTGGAAATGTAATAATTTAATTTGATATAAAATAATTATTATTTAGTATAATTATTTGTTTAGTTGTGACTGCACTTTCATTTACAGAAAATTAAAACAATTTTCAGTCATTCTCAAAGTTCCGAAGTATTCTTTAGGGTCTTCTAATGCCAATTCTTTGAGAAGAGAAGAAGTACCTCCTAATTCATCCCTTCTCTGAATCCATTTTCGTATCCATACTTTTTTTTGCTTTTTACATATTAATTTCATCTTCAACTTCTTCTAAAATAGACATTGCAATAAGCATTATTAGCTTATTTAATTTTTTGCGTTGCCTGTTCATGTTGCAAATACACTAGCTACTAACGTACTTGACAGCTTATTAAAGTGCAAGAGCGAAAGATTTTTGGCGAGTTGCTACTAGGTCAGTTACTAATCTACTCGCCACTCGACTAAATTACTCGCCACTCGACTAAATTACTCGCCACTCGACTAAATTACTCGCCACTCGACTAAATTACTCGCCACTCGACTAAATTACTTGCCAAGTGCGAACAAGGCTTTTTTAGCGACACTTCTTAACCCAGGAGGAATGCTTAGTGCTCTATCCGTATTTTATAACATCCTTGTCCTATCCTGATTCCTTACCTGATTTATCCTATCTTGAACTGGCCAATGTTCAAGATACCGTGTCATTTAAAATTATTTTTTGGCAAGAAATTTTGAACCTTTTATAACGCTGAACTATTCCATTGTTCATTTTTAAGACATTTTCTTTCAAAATATTATGTACCTTACAAAAAACTTTCTTAAAATTGTTTTTGTCTTTTTTTTAATTCTTTGATAAAGACTAACTGATTTGTTAAATAGACTGCCAATTAATGTGGCACATAGCTTCCTTGCATTCTATCACGTACTTTATTATTTTTAGCGTTTACGTTTACAAGCCATCATTGTCTAATTTATTTAATTGTTTTCCCTCGTTTTTACTTTATCATATAAAGAGAAAGTATTATGATAGCGCAAAAATTCAATTATTAGATTTTTATGGATTTACACGTTTTGGAGGTCCCCTGAGTCCAAAAATTTGTTTTTTAAAAAATTTCTATCTGTCTATCTGTGAGCCTAAACTACTGAGCCGATTTTGATGAAATTTGGCATAAATGTTCAGAAAAATCATACCCCGAGGCGAACTCGAGAAATAAATTTTTGCTCCAAATTAGGGGAAGCTGGGCAGCTTCCCCTAATTTGGAGGGCTTCCCCTCCTTTGAAAAAACTCTGAAAAAACGTGAAAAAAAATATTTCTTGAAAACGGTTCCGACGATTTTGATTAAAAAATTAAAAAAAAAAATGTAGTCCATTTAAATACAAATTTATGATGTAAGCTGTTTTCCCGGGTAAAATATAGTTCCTGAGACAATAGCTTATAACGCGGACGGAGAGAGCCCGGGTTCGATTCCCCACTCAGGAGAAGTTATTTTTATGATACATTTGATGAAACGTTCAATAATACATAATTACATGTACGTATAAAAACTAATAAATGGAAAACACTGGGCTAAGTTTTATTATTAAGTTGTTTATGAAAACGTTTGTTTAAGTTATCTGGGTCCGATTTTCTTTTTTTTTTAATTTGTAGAAATAGTTTTGATTTTTACATGTACATTAAACGTAAACGAGCGGACACGGTTAAAATTAATACGAGACTATCGGCGGTCTACTTTCGACAAACCATCCAAATTTAAAAAAAAAAAATAGATTATTAATTTTGAAGTTATAGGTGTAAATAAATTTATGTTTGTGCGCATCTGGTTAAATAAAATGTGCGCGTAAGGTTAAAACTTATATGGGACAATCGGGCCAACAACGGGCTAATTATGGTCTACTCTATAGATTTCATTAAAATCGGACGGGTAGTTTTTAAAATATGTTGGTTCGCAAAAATTGAGAGACAGACAGACAGACAGACACGGAACTAAACATCTTCCCTGATGTCTGAAACGGATTTCTGTCTTTGAATATTTTAAATCGAAGACATAAAATATTTTCGATCTTCAGAACGATGACATAGCTTTGGTTACCTCCGCCTAAGTTCGGAAGCAATTTGGTAGACTTCCATAAATGTGACTAACGTCTATAATGAAGAGAGGTAGCGTAGCCGCGGCGGTTAAACCACCTCTACTCGGCCATCTCTGAATCATTGAGTGGAACGAGATGGGGTTCGATTCCTCGGCACGACACTCTGATTTATATGGCTCACTATTGATATCATCATACTCGCTTCGGCGGTACAATGTACATATGTATGATGTGTGAAGTGGCTGCAACTCTCTACCGCGGGGCGTACAAAGGGCCTAAGTGATGGCCTAATTGCAATGTTCGAACATGTGGTTCGTCCTCCCGTTCTAGTAGGAAGTACCAGACTACTACTACTACTACGTCAACAATGTGATGAAATCGTTTAACACCGTCAACATTTTAACACAATAAAACAAATTTGATGTACATGCTAATTACGACATTCCAATTTATTTCCCTAACATAGTCAAATAATTGGGCTTTCTTAATTACAAAAACCAATATGTATTTTGTAGTGCACTACTAATTGGCTACGGGCCTTATTATATAGTTTATCTCATTTAAACTGTAGGAGTAGAAAATTTCAGGTTAACAAATAAATCAATTTTTCCTACAGTTGACCGATAAAGTGGTTGTTATCGCACTCAAAATAGTATGCAAAACAGCAGATTCCTGCACTTACTACTTTACCGCACTCGTTTTACTTTACCGCACTCATTTTACTTTACCGCACTCATTTTACTTTACCGCACTCCAGTGTTCCAACTTACGAACATAAAGAACTTAAATCTAAACAAAACGTATGTATGTATGTTCTTTATACAAATCTACAGTTGTTGTCAGATCTTGATGAAAATTTGCTCAATTGACCTTCAATGCAAGGGGAAAAACACTGTCTACATGAATTTTCTAAATTTAATTTTTGTACACAGGGGTACGGGGTACAAATGTCAAAGTAAAGAATACCCTACATGATGCATATCGTTGAAAAGCTCTTTTAGAGGACAGTAATTGTTGTTATGTACAGTTTTATCATATTTTCACTTAAGAGGGGGGTAAAATTGAAAAATATAGCTATCTATATTATATAAATATAAGAAGAAGACTATCCGTATAAGGGTATGTCTTTTATCCTAATTTGATGAATATTTACACACATTTTCTTCAAAACAAGGTGAAGGTCACTGCCTACATGAGATTACGAAATTAAAATTTTGGTACACTGGAGTACGAGGTATAAGTAATGAATACCCTTCATCTTGATTATGCATATCGTTGAAATGCCCTTTAAGAGTACAGTAATTGTTTTTATGTACAGTTTTGTCATATTTTCTTTTAGGAGGAGGGTAAATTTAGGATATTTGCAAATTATCTTATCAAAAATGAGGGGGATATAAGTAGGAGGGATAGAATCTAGATATTCTCGTATAGTAAAATAATTTGGATGCTTTCCTGGTAGTTTATAAACTTATCAAATATTAAAACACTCCATAGCGAAGCATGGGTATCCAGCTAGTATCAAATATAAAAATGTTGAAGTATAAAAAGTGAAGATAAAAAATCTAAAATAAAGAATGAAATGTGATGAGTGATGAGTAAGGATTATGATGAGAAATAAGTTTGCAAAAAATAATCCGGCAAAAACAGGCAACACTGTCTATAAACAGAACAGCTGGTTTACTTGATATTGTAAAACCTTTTATACATGTTGACAATCACTCTATTATTTTCAATTTATTTACAGATTAAAAACTAGCTGTAGGAAAAATGTAATGTGCAACTCGAGCTTAAAGTGTCTTTGCTGCACTCGAGAAACCTTTCCGCCCTCGCCTTCGGCTCAGCCGTAAATATTTCTCTCGAGTGCAGCAAAGTGCCACATTCCGCACTAGTTGCACAAATAACTATTATATTAAGTTAATGCTTCGATGAGGTGCCTTGAGGGGTAAATAAAAAAACTGTTTTTAGTTTTTTAAAAGCATGGCTGATATGTCATCCCTTTTTTAGGACATTCTCAAAACCTTAATTAGTTTTCAAGTTAATAGTATAAAAGTTAAAACAAGTGAAAAAATTTACCAATTGTTAAGTGGTCAAAATATATTAAGACATGGAACAGTCTGTAGTAGTCATCTAACTCCTGCACCTCACCTGACTTATCAATTTTATTGTATGAATTTCTTTAAGAATAATCTATATTGCATTACCAAATTCTTCCTACCTGATTAAAGAAATACATAAGGTCTAACAAAATTCTGACAGCAAATCGACGAGTGATTCTATTATAAGAGTTACAATAATAATGAGAAACGTTATATATGAGCAGAGAATGGACTATCTTTATAGTCATATCCACTATCCACGATATCAGCACAATTCTCTTTGACAGCTTTTATTATTATCAGCAAGATATAAGATATACTCCAATGAACTATAATAAAGCAATACAGGGTGTCCCAGGTAATATGGAACAGCGAAATATCTCCGGCACCATGATAGATAGAAAGATGCGGTTTTCAGGGTTCGATAAAGGCTAAAAAGGCGCTTCTAGAACATATGCTGAACATTTTCTATGTGCAGCGAAAGCGTGTGCAGCAAACAAAATAAACAAAAAGTGAATAGGAAGCCATATTTTTAAGACTGGATTTGGATTCTATGGCTAAATATAAGACTTTTTTACTTTTGGAAATTTTTCGCTCCGATCGTTAGTTTGCCGTCTAGAGAGCCCTAAACTTGATAAAATTTAAACTTTAAGTCCATTTAACAGCTAAACTAATGGATTTAGGAAAAAAAAATGTTGATTTTAAAGACAAAAATTGATTATTTTTAACCATAGAATCCAAAACCAATCCAAAATTCATACCTTATGCGTAACTTTTTTTTTGCCTAAAAAAGGTGTTCAGCAGGGCTCAAAATATGAAAAAATGTCAATAATGCATCTTTTTAAGATTGGATTTGCATTCTATGGCTAAAAATAAGAATATTTGTTTTTTTTGTTTTTTTTCCTAAATCGATTAGTTTAGCTGTAAAATGGACTTAAAGTTTCAATTTCAACACATTCAGGGCTCTCCAGACGGCAAACTAATGATCGGAGCGAGAAATTTCCAAGAGTAACAAAAGTCTTATTTTTAGCCATAGAATCCAAATCCAGTCTTAAAAAAATGGCTTCCAAATCACTTTTTGTTTATTTTGTTTGCTGCACACGCTTTCGCTGCACACAGAAAATGTTCAGCATATGATCTAGAAGCGCCTTTTTAGCCTTTATCAAACCCTGAAAACCGCATCTTTCTATCTATCATGGTTCTGAAGATATTTCGCTGTTCCATATTAGCTGGGACACCCTGATAGGGGAAGGTGGGGCAAAGTGGTCATGCTAAGGTTTGCTGATTTTTTAAGCGAACTTATAATCAACCTAGAGCTTTAAAACTTTGTGATTGTATACTTCAACTATCCTCTTATACCATTTATTTTTTTCATTTAATTTAAAATTATTTAAAGAAACGAAATTGATTAATTTTCAAAAAGTATCCAAATGGCCCCTTTCCCCACACAAGGGGGCAAAGTGGCCACAACAATAGCTGGCCACACACGAGCGGATTTTTACAACGGACCACGGACTTTTCCAACGGATTTGGGGAAATCCGCGGACCCGGTATGTGCGTTAGTGGAGAAACGAACGACAGGACCTTGTCCGCGGACATGAGATCCGCGGACCCCGTCTGCCGTTGTCAACACACACGCACAGACCAAGTCTGCGGATTTTGCTCCTTATCGTTTCTATATTCCTCACCCAAATATCGTTTCATGCCATTTATTTTATTTCTCGCTTAAATTAAATTAATTTTATTTATTCAATTTTTTTTTTATTTTTTTTTTACTTTCTCATATAAAGAGAAAGTATTGCGATGGGGCAAAAATTCAATTTTGAGATTTTGATGGATTTACGTTTGATGGGACGTTTTAAGGTCTCCTGAGACCAAAAAATTGGTTTCAGGTTTCTGTACAAAGTACAAAAAGAAACCTTATATAACGGCTCTGTCTGTCTGTCTGTCCGTTGGCTTGTTTCAACTCATAAACTACTATAGCTAGAAACATGAAATTTGGCACACAGGTACATCTCGGCATTTTAGACAACTGGGCAAATTTTGGAGTTTTTACACTTAATATTTTCAAGATGGCGGCCATGCCAATAAGGCGGGTGACCAAAAAAAGGTTTTTAGCTACCATGGCATGTTATACATCAAATTAAAGGTCGAAGTGTAGAAAAAGAATATGCAACTAAAAAAATTTTACAATTAATATTTTCAAGATGGCGGCCAATATGGCGGGTGGCTAAAAAAAGTTTTTCGTCACCATGGCATGTTATACATCAATTTGAAGGTCTTAAAGTGTAGAAAAAGAATATGCATCTATTACACTTAATATTTAAACTTAATCGTACAGAAACCGGAAGCGTGAATATTTAAACTCACGTACTTACGGGAAGCGTGCCTTACTTATTTAAAAAATTTCTGTCCATCAGTCGTCTGTGCGTGTGCGTGGAGCCTAAACTACTGGGCCGATTTTGCCGAAATTTGTTATAAATGCTCAAAAATCATCTCATAATAAACAAGTAAAGCGCGCTTCACGTAAGTAGGTACGTGAGGCGATAATCGCCGGTTTCTGTACGATTAAGTTTAAATATTAAGTGTAATGTTGCATATTCTTTTTCTACACTTCAAGACCTTTAAATTGATGTATAACATGCCACGGTAATTAAAAAATTTTTTTAGCCACCCACAATTTTGGCCGCTATCTTAAAAATATTCAGTGTGGAATTTTAATCATTACAAATTTATTTTCTACACTTAAAGACCTTCAAATTGATGTATAACATGCCATGGTAACTAAAGACTTTTTAGCCACCCGCCATATTGGCCGCCATCTTGAAAATATTACGTGTGTTATTTTAATCATTAAAAATTCATTTTCTACACTTCAAGACCTTTAAATTGATGTATAACATGCCATGGTAACTAAAGACTTTTTTAGCCACCCGCCATATTGGCCGCCATCTTGAAAATATTACGTGTAAAAACTCCAAAATTTGCCCAGTTGCCTTAAATGCTGAGATTTACCTGTGTGCCAAATTTCATGTTTCTAGCTATAGTAGTTTATGAGTTGAAACAAGCCAACGGACAGACAGACAGACAGACAGACAGAGACGTTATTATAAGGTTTCTTTTTTATTTTGTACAGAAAGCTAAAAGTTGCAAGTACTGAGATCCGTCGTCCGTTGTCCAAGTCTGTCGAGCATGCTGGACAGACCTGGGTCCGCGGACCAACAAGGAAAAATCCGCGGATTTGCCCCACACATGAGCGAACCGTTGTCGCGGACCGAGTTGAATCCGACGGACGGGGTCAGCGGACCAGGTATGCAGACCCGGTCCGCGGACCAAGTCTGTCAAAAAATCCGCTCGTGTGTGGCCAGCTAATATGTTCGTAATATAACATAGTTATTTAACTTCGTCCACAGCAAATATCATAAAAATAATAAATCAGCATACTTTAGGTGTGTTGAAAAAAACAAAAACAAACAATAAATAAAAAAAAAGAACAAATAGGTAGCTATGGGGCAAAGAGACGATGCCTGGCCACTTTGCCCCGTTTGACGCCATGACACATAAGTTGTCATAACTCAATAACCAGACGGAACTGTGTGACCTTTAAAGCATGGTTTTGTAGACAAGTTATCACTACATATTAACGCTTTTGTTTAAAGTCATAAAGTTTATCACTATAATAATAAAAAATAATATAATCAAACCCTTACCATACATCAGAGAGGTGTGAAAGTAGAAAACGGATAATAACTTCACTAAAAACACGTGGTTAAATGGTTTAACGATGTTTGAACACTGATATGGTTGTCTATGAAAGGTTGCTGTAATCTCTGACCGACAGCAAAACTTTACAACCATAAAACTAAGGATGGCCACTTTGCCCCGCCTTCCCCTATATATACATACAGGTAAATAAGAGAGAAGAGAACTGGAAGAATCTAATTTAGTTAAGTCAAACGCGCAAAAGTTGGTTCCAATTTTTACTGGTCGTATATTACTTTGCTTCGTAAGTTTCATCCCACGTTTCCGTTATCCCGATTTTGAGCCACTTCCCGTCTTTTAATCTTCCCCAAAGTTTGCACATGGAAACAACTAAGGTGAAGAATACAGAAACCAAAAAAAAATGGCGTCATATTTCTTTGTTTTTTTAAGTTTCATCGCACACCTATTCCTATTACTTCAATTTTGAACCAGTTCCCGTATTTCAATCTTCCCCAAATTTTGATCATGGAAACAATTGAGGTAAAGAATACAGAAACAAAAAAANAAAAAAAAAAAAAAAAAAAAAAAAAAAAAAAAAACACGTTGAAAATAAGACCTGTTTTCAAAAATGGTATTTTTATATTAATTATTAAATGTGTTATGAGTTATGACAGCCATAGATAATTTTGAAACGCTTCAAAAAAAAACGAGCAAGAATCCACCTTTGATTATAATTAATTATAAATCAATTAATTTATTGATAATGATTCATTACAAATCAATTAAATTCAATTATGAATTCAGTATCACTACGTATCTACATGAGTTCGTCGGACCAAACGTTTTATCATATTTAAATGCAATAATTATTTCTATTTCAATAAGCCGGTTGATTTTTATCGCTATAAATACCTATTATCAAAAGTGATTGGTGATATAACTGGAATAATGACAGTTCTTGAAATGTTATGGAATAATACATTGGTTTATATCTGTACCTCAGGTGTGACAACATTCACCTGATGTAAAAATGTGACTTGCAACAATTTGGTAGTCACATTTTAGCAATTATGGCAGATAACATTGATTATCTCTTTATATGCACTAGCAAAGGAATTACAATGCTTTATTTTACCACAATTATCTGCCGGCCCAATTTAGTGCATTCCACAAAACTATTTTTTTTTTTTTAATGTACCTGCAATAACTTAAATATTTTTTTACTAATTATAATTTCAACTAATTGTATAACTTTTGAGGTTATAATATTTATCGTGTTTTTAAAAAGTTTATAAATTAATTTAACTCACCGTTCTTTGGCTCCGAAATTTGGTACTGTTTGTAGGCGTTTATGAGGATTTGTAGCATATCTTGACTGTTGTTGTTATCTATTGTATTGCATCTTTCGTCTACGATTTTAAAAAATGAAGTTTCTTGGTCGGATTGAAATCGTTTGTATTTTATCTTAGATAAAAAACTCGGAAAAGAAAGTCGGAAAGCCGATCTGAGTGTGGTCCAGAAAGAGCCGGAAAAAGCTTCGTGAATGAGTTGCTCGACTCCTGGTGGAGCTTCCCGCGAACCTAAAGCAATCCGGGATAGAATCGCGAAGGCGGATTCTTTAGATCTTTTTACGACGTCGAATTTTAAAGACGATGTTAAAGATCGGACGAAAATTTCCGCTTCCTGAACTAAAATGTCGTGCCTGTTTCTCATTCCGACCAATCCGAATCCGGAAGCGAGCCAGGACCTCACTGTTTTCCATTTGCTGCCTCCGAGATTGATGAGGTGCTGCGACAAAGGATCTAGTGAGGGGTCGTCCTTAAAACCACGGTCCGGCCATGCAGCAAAGTCTTCCGACAGCACCTGATGAACCAGATGAGGGTCCTTCATGATGATGATGGGTTTGAACAGAATCCAAGATCCGACCATTTTGCTGTTCGGGTTCATTTCGAAGACCTCCTGAGTAAGTTCACCGACGGTTAATCTTCCGGTCCATATCGGAAGAAGACATCCTATAGGAGGTGGGTAACCGTAACTTTTGACACCTCTGACCTTCCAATAATACCATATCCTCAACCAACGCCATGTCACAAATATTAAACCGACCGCAAATGCTATTTCTAATCCAGTTATCATATTTTAGTAAAGAAAATTAGATTAATAACGAACTTAAAACTTAATTATTCAACACGACATAATAAACTCAATACCTTTCCTCTTCCCTCGACTTAAGTAAACTGGGACGCCACAAATATCAGCTCCCGTAGATAACGTACGCGATGACCCCCCCTCCCAAGTCCCCGACACATTGATTAATTGCCCTCGTAATCACTTATTTCTTTGACCGTCAAATAATTAATTCACCTACGTTATTAAGTTAAAACATTTATTGTCTTATCCGTGTTTTATTGGTAATTTCATTCGGGAAAAAACAGTTGTTACATTTTTATCCTTTATCGTCGATAATACTGCATTAAATATTCGATTAAATAAGAACTTTTTACAAACAGTAAATGGATGCTGATGTTAGGTTACGAGTCAAATTAACACGTCTATGAAAATTTATTATAATTATAGTAATTAAGTACTTTTAAAAATTAATTACTGCTTGATTATAAAGTCTAAATATTTTTGATTAACAATGTATGTGAAGAGTGATTGGTTGATATTACTTATTTTGACAGGTAGTTAGAACTAAGTCATTTCATTTTTCTTAATTATAAATTAATAAAAAAAAATCTTATCAATAATAGTTAAAGAAATAATTAGGAAACTACCGTTCCATAAAATAATTGTCATTATAAAATATTATCTCAAAAAAATATAATTTTTATTAAGTTATTCCATAAACTTTTTTTACTTTATTTTAACAATTGTAGTGTTGGGGGCTTCGGATCCAAGCTGATCACAAAATTCCTCCTATTCAATGAAAAGGAAAAAGATGCCCAGTAGAGGGAAACAAAATAATAATAAAAAAACACAAAGTAAGTACCTTGGATAGTAAAAGGGGGTTTATTAACAATTAAAATAACTAGGCATCGCGTGGCTCTATCATTGAAGCGAGCGTATAGTAATAAATATGTATTGAATATTGAAAAAATAAATAATCATTAATCATGGTGAGTTGATAGATAATGTGTATAGTAGTAGTGCAGCGGCTAGTAGTAAGGGAACCACCCCGCATTCTTACTATTCCTCTAACCACACATCTCCTTTTTAATTATTATAAAATGTATCACTTCACTACGCAATAACTACAGCTTGTATCAAGTTGAAATTTTACATGTCTGTTTCAATTGTACTTTAGACGCTGTATACGAAGTTTTATTAAAATCGTTGCGTTAGAACGTAAGATATCGGTTAAAAGGTTATTTTCTCTGTTTTAAACGTTTAGGTCCGCTTTAATAGTTTTAACAATCTTTATTAATTCATAGCGGCGTCGTTGTTGGTTTTACTGAAAAAAGTTATGTGTAAAAAATGTTCGTCTCATCGAATAGGTGATGATAGAATTTTTTCCCGTCCTTAAATTCCAATTTTAAATTTGAAGCTCACGGTTACGCGAACATTGCGCGCGAACTATTGGACGGATCAGGCTGTCCAACGAACTTAGCCTGAGTATTAGTAAAAGGAACATGTATACCAAATTTCAGCTAAATCGGTCAACTTTTACTCAAGTTATCGTCGGACACGTAAACGTTACAGACAGACAGACAGACAAGATGCATATTTCGTTGAACGTAAGAAGCTCGCTTCAATAAAGATAACATAGTATACCTAATATTGGCCTGGTGTAACAGTGTGTGGTGCAGCGAAGAGTTCGAGTCTGCAATCGTCAGCAAACTGGATCAAGCGTACGGATTAAGACTGACTCAGGGGACCTACAAGAAAGAACTATAAATAGTAGCTCTGGAAATTGGAAGGTAATACAAGTGTCCGGGTGGACATACGAAGAAGGGTTTAAACTGAGATGAAAAATATATATATATATATACGGGCAGATATATCACTTCCACATATTCACTTCTAATACATGTTACTGGCAAAAAGGATGTGAGCTGCTCTAGCCAGGTTGCTAATACAAAAATGAAAATAAAAACAAACTAAACAAAGATTCGTTAGAAATATGAAGATCTACATCACAACGAAAAGGGGCAAACTCAGCTGTGCCCTGAAACAAATAAAAATTAATAGCGCAGACGGTCGAAATTAATCTGGGGCTATCTGCTTGCAAATAAAAAAGGCACTTGTTTACTTGGGTACATACCTCCAATTCACCTCAAAAATGAGGTGAATTGGTTTTTATCCATCCGGGTAGACTTATATTGGCACCCAGATGGATTAATAAGGGTTTAGAATAAAAAAAGTGTTTTTAAATTTCCTATTCCAAAGTAAATCCCTGATCCCAAAATACATTGACTAATGGATGTTGTTACTTTTTGTTACATAAGTGTGATGTTCCTTTGTCCCAAAATACATTGGACTTAATATCCCTTTGTCTAACTTAATGGTTGGACTAATTGATTTTGTCACTTTTTGTTACATTTGTGTGATGTTCCTTTGTCTCAAAATACATTGGACTTAATGTCCCTTTGTCTTATTTGATTGTTAGGCTAACAGATATTGTCACTTTAAATTACAGAAGAGTGATATTCCCAATGTACATTGTACAAAATTTTAAATTTTCTTTATTGCTCCAATTTCTGAAATATATCTACATAAATATGTATATATAAAAAATGCCGTATAATTTTACTTACGCTGGAACCATTAAAACATCTCCCACTTCGTTATCCTTTCATTCATAGTAATGCCTCAACTCTAAGTTTATCTGTCTTTCTCTTTGAAATAGCAAATTTTTCCAACTTTCCAGATTTTATTTTATTCAAGAATGAATTGTCATTACAAATGACTTCTTTGACTTGTCATTGTCATTTTTGACAATAAAAATACTTGCCCTAGGTATGTACCCAACTAAACTCCTGCCCCAATATCGTCTTATTTACCCAACTAAACTTCTACCTCTATAACGCCTTATTTACTTGGGTACATCCTTTTTTCTTTTATTTGCTTCCCCGTTCTTAACCCCATACAAAAGCCCCAGTGCTTTTCGACATCGCGATTAAGTTTGTCTATTAATTTATTTTACTTTATTTCCAATATATAAATGGTATGTACCTAGGTAAACTCTTTCCCTATGGCACCTTTTTACCAATAAGTATGTACCCAAGTGAATAAGTACCATAAAAAATAGGTGTAAAAAAATGCATGCGGAAGAAAAACAAATGGGCGCAGACAGTTTAAACTTATATGGGATCAACAATGTGCTAATTACAACCCATCATCTAAAATTAATCAAAATCAGACAAGTTCGCTAAAATTGAACGACAAACAGACTTACTTAAACTTCTCTTAATCCAGGCTTATTCTACCCTGCGGTGTTGAGGCGTTACAAAGGACTTGCAGGCTGCTCTATGTTTAGAAATTGCCACAGCTCTGGACCATGTCGTATGTTGGGCACTCAGGTGAGAGTTAATGTTGTCAGCCCAAGTCGTTCTTCGTCCTCGCGGCCGGGTTCCCTGACATCGGGCTTCTAACACTTGCTTGGGGTACCTCTCTTCTTCCATTCTTTGAGCGTGGCCAAACCACCTTAGTTGGCCCTTATCTTGTCTGAGGCTCAATGTTGATGGAGACTCAGATCGTGGTATTTCTAAAGCGATCCCTCCTAGTTTTGCAACTTTTCTTATAAACCTCATCTCAGCCTCTTGAATACGACTTTCTTTCCTTGAGGTTGAGGTTAACGCCCACGATTCACATCCATATTAATGGGGGTGTAAATTATTTTGTTGGCAATTAATTTAGTCTTTTCCGATACTTCTTTCTTACTCAGAAAATTTCTGTTTACCGCATTAACCTTTGGGCGGGCGCGCAATATTGGTTAGCAGCAGCGGGCGCGCGGCGGCATTTACACCGCTTTTGTTTTCTTCCATATTTAAAGCTTGTATTTCCTTGTTTTTGTGGAAATTAGTTTCCTCAATAGGTAATTATAATAAAACATTCATTTCGAATTAAAAAAAAATTATTGCACACTTTTTTTTAAACAAATTACACTTATACACGTAAGTAAACATTTTTTCAGGATTGTCGTTAATAGTTATTTACGCAACAAGGGAGAGAAGTATGTTTTCCGGCTCGAGGTTAAGTTTTCTCCTGAGGCAACGCCGAAGGAGAAAACTTCATTAGCTCCCGAGGCCGTAAGGCCGAGGGAGATAAATGAGTTAGCTCCCGAGAGTAGAAATACTTGGATCTATGTTGCGTATTAAATTTTATCTACGACTAGTGCACTATGGGTAATAGCTATTATGTTTGTAAATATAAAAGTTTTACCTACAAATTCACGCAATTTAAACACCTTAAACTGATATTTAGTTACTTGATTTA
>KZ652927.1:69959-92288 GCA_001010745.2 Gerris buenoi
TATATATTTTTTTTCTGAACATGAAGGAACATCTTAAGGTTAGCATTAATTTCTAACATGTCTTCTCCCAATCTTATTTTGTATAGTCTGCTTCTGCCCCATATTATGGAAAATCCAGGTAAATTGAATTAATTTATAACGCCTTTTTAAGGTGTGCCACTTTATAAGTTAAGTAGAATAAAAGGGTTATCCAAGAATTAAAGACCTTTATTGTTTTATTAATCAAGAAACATTTGTTTTTGAACAAAAAACACATGATGTTGTAGTTACATATCTCCACTAATTTTAGCTGTAGTCCCTGTTGCAATTGATGGACTTGTTGAGCCGTGGCACTAAAACACATGATGTTGTAGTTACATATCTCCACTAATTTTAGCTGTAGTCCCTGTTGCAATGGATGGACTTATTGAGCCGTGGCACTAGCTACTTGATCCCCTTATTTAAAACTCTGCTATCACCATCCTAAAAAAATGTTCTTACCTCTTTCTTTACGTCATCAAAGGTATCAAAGCATTCTCTGGTCAAATGTTGATTTAGGTGAAGAAATAAAAGGCAATAACTTGTCGCCAGGTCAGGGCTATGTACAGGATAATGGACTATCTCATTTGAATGAGTCCGAATGTGTTGAGGCATCGTTGGCTGTGTGTGGTTGAGTGTTGTTGTGCAGCAAACACCCTTGAGGAGCATTCCTTTTTACTTGTTTTGGATAGCCCTTTGGAGGTTTTTAACATGTCAACAATGATCAGCATTGACGGTGGCCCATTGAGTTACTAAAAAGTTACTAGATAACCATCGCCAATCTCAAAACACCGCAAAATCAAATCATGCGAACCTGAATTTTATGTGAAATAGGGGTGGTGCGATGTCAGATTGGTTTTTTTACTCTGGTTTATGACGATAGAAACCAAAAATTCAAGAATGCTTTCCACAGATTTAAAGCAATTTGCAATGAGCGTCCATCTCAAACCGACACCATTTTCACACTGTAGCTACGGTTCTTGGACAACCCTCATACATTCTTAGTCTTCTTCAGGGTAGGATAATGTACATAAAGAAAAAAGATTAACTAAAGATTGTTTAATTCACATTAATAGTTCTAAACGACATAATTAACAAATCAACAACTTTTTATTTCAGTAAATAAATTATGATTTTAAAATGAACATGTATATTTCTTTAAAGCAAAAAATTGGCAGCAAAAATTGTCTTTTTGGACTAGATGACAACAATTAAAACTTATAAAACTCATTAAATATTCATTTCAAAATAAATATATTTCGAAATTAAATTTTTAAGTTTTTGATAGTTTTCATACTACGGAAAGTTTACATTTTAANTAACGTTCGATATAATCTATCTTGATCAACAAGCATGTAGCTCCATGTTATTGCAATAACTAAAACTTTTCTATTTACTGTTTAATTTTAAGGGCTAAAATAACTTTTAGTAGTATATTTTGATTACCTGAAGGATCCATCACAACCCCACCAGCTTCTTTAATGATAATACAACCAGCAGCCATGTCCCAAGCATGGATACCAAATTCAAAGTATGCATCTGTCCCACCCATTGCAATACTGGCCATATTGAAAGCTGCCGATCCATATGAACGAGTTCTGAAACAAATAGGAAAAGAAAAATAATTTAGCTACTAAGCCATATTATGATATGGTCCGTTATAATTGAACCGAGCTTCTTACATTCAACAGAATATGCTCCTTCTTTGTCTATCTGTCAGTAACATTCACAAGACTGATTATAATTTGACTTTTTGAGTTGAGATTTGGTATAAATATTCTTTTTACCAATATGCTCAGGCTTGGTTTGTTGGATAGTATTATCCATCCAAGCGTTTACACAAAACTCTAGTTAAAATGCGTTTCAAATAAAAAATTGGAATTTTAGGTGGGAAAAGATTCTACTTTTCTCTATTTGATAAAATAAACCTTTTCCAAATAATACATCTTATAAGTAAAACGATTACTGATATGCTATGCAGTGATAAACATGGCCAAATCATTTAAATTGATTTAAAGAGTGAAAACACCATTTTAATCAAACTTCATGTAAATCGTGTGTACTCGTGATAGTTTTCATACTACGGAAAGTTTACATTTTAATTTAAATCAAATTATAATTATTATAAATATATTAAAATTTAGCTGATTAAATTTTTAATATATTATATTATATGCAAGGGAATTTGTAAATAGTAACTTCTTTTATTCAATATCAAACATATTGTTATACATATGTTATTTGTTAATAGAAAAAAAACAACTTTTTTTTACCCATTAAATATTTGCAATGGTTTCTATAATATTACTAAATGTCATTTGAATACTTGGGCCCTTAAAAGCTAAGGCATTATTATTTTATTTTTTAGATTAACATATGCCGTAAGTAAAGACTAAGGGTATTGATATAATTATGAGAACTTGAGGGAACTTTTTTTAACTGTATAAACTCCTTGACTATAGGTGGAGGATTTTTTTTGAGGAGTAGAAAATTTTATACACAATAACATGGTAAATTGATATAATAAGGATTTGTCTTGATGTCAAAATAAATTTCCGATACATAGTTATAACTACATGGTTTCTTCACTAACAGTTAATTCCATTATTTAATAATAGGGGAAATTAAAAAAAAAAAAAAAATATATTTACCAGATATAAATAAAAGAATTACAAAATTTAAAATAATAATGACAACCATCAAGAGGATGCTTTTTATTTAATTGGGATATTAAATACCTTAAGATTTATTTTTAATAAAAGAATTTGGTATGAAAATATATTTTTTAAAAATTCCAATTCATAATAATATTAAATCTCTATTTATATTTATATATATGATAAACACTTATTATTACTATAGAATTGTCTTTTTTAGTTTCATAAAAAAATAAGTACATATTTGTAGGTTACGACAGTAATAGTTGCCCATTCCATTACTCTCTTTTAATCACAAAAACAGGCAGATGGCACATACAGACTACAGAAAAAAAATTATACAATATCACCAGATCATATATAATTGAGAATGATAGTTGTCTTGTTGCAAAGAGAAACTTTTTTTTAGTAAATAAATTAGTGGAATTAACAATGTATAAACTCCTATTGAAGGAATTTCTGTCAAAAGTCTGCAGCGAAATTCATGAAACTTTCATAAGAATCTAGGCTTTTTGGTGATGATTTATTTTTAAAATTTAAATTACCTTTAAAAGCTAGAATCAAATTAACAGAACTTGCTTCGAGTTGAGTTTATGAAATGAACATTTCAGTACTTAAGTTGCTTCAACTATCAGGAATTAAATGTCAGACTTTATACTTCCAGGGAGCATCTTCAACTGAACAAGCCCAAATGCCATAACAGAATAAAAATGCGCCTGAAAAATCATGATACAATTAGAGAAACAAATACAGTTTTAATAATTAAAAGAAAGTAATTGTCTGGGCACCTAATATTACCTCATATAAAATAACAATATTTTATTATATTTCATAGATCAATTATTCATATTCAACAGGTTATGGATCAACAAGTAAAAATAATGAAGTTTTTTACGGGTGGAGAAGAAGCAATAATAACAATTATTAAATGATACAAAAAAGCTAAATAAATATATTAATTAAGTGATATTTACTTTATTTTACTCTCCTATAAATACTCTTAACTTATTTGTTAAAATCACTTTTAAGTTTTTAATATGGTTAGCAAAAAGTAATAGGTGTAGAAATATTAACCCGAGAGGTGTTATTCAGTGTCTTGCATTTGCTATTAACTGACTACTATTTTTATGTGATCCTAATCAACCAGCCAACAATGTCAGGGCATTTGAATGTCTAAATTAGGAATCAAATAAAGCAGGTTTGTTAGTCAATCAAAAAGAGGCTTCAGTTAGTCCTACTTGATATTGGAAACATATAGAAAATCATTAAAAGAAAAATCAGCATTTATATATTTTTTTTCTGAACATGAAGGAACATCTTAAGGTTAGCATTAATTTCTAACATGTCTTACCGTAAGCCTATTAAGATTTTTATCTATTTATTTATTTTACTCTATTAAAAANTTAATTTTGTGTTGTTTTATTTATTCTTTTTATTCTTCTTTTTTCTTTTCCAACACTTAATGGAAAATTTAAACAACTGCCCTCACTGATCGTCTCTTTTGATTTCAAATGGTTTTAAGTGCTGGCTCAGTTCTTTGGCCAAGCTTTCGCTGGAACAACAGAGAAGTCTGCAGCTCATAATGTCAAACTCACCACCTGAAATTAAAAAGGGGAAAATTATGGATATTAATATCCATAACATGAATTACAGCAAAAATTAATTAACAATAGAAAGAAAAATTGAAATCTCAGTCTGCCAGAATATATCATGTTGGACCATTAATTGAATTTTTCTTTTTGATTTATTTCCTTATTGTGGCTGCCAAGAAGAGGTAAGATCAAGCAGAAGTATTTAACGTTCGATATAATCTATCTTGATCAACAAGCATGTAGCTCCATGTTATTGCAATAACTAAAACTTTTCTATTTACTGTTTAATTTTAAGGGCTAAAATAACTTTTAGTAGTATATTTTGATTACCTGAAGGATCCATCACAACCCCACCAGCTTCTTTAATGATAATACAACCAGCAGCCATGTCCCAAGCATGGATACCAAATTCAAAGTATGCATCTGTCCCACCCATTGCAATACTGGCCATATTGAAAGCTGCCGATCCATATGAACGAGTTCTGAAACAAATAGGAAAAAAAAAAAAATAATTTAGCTACTAAGCCATATTATGATATGGTCCGTTATAATTGAACCGAGCTTCTTACATTCAACAGAATATGCTCCTTCTTTGTCTATCTGTCAGTAACATTCACAAGACTG
The DNA here is from genome assembly GCA_001010745.2 of Gerris buenoi. NCBI lineage: Eukaryota > Metazoa > Arthropoda > Insecta > Hemiptera > Gerridae > Gerris > Gerris buenoi. The sequence goes on from KZ652927.1 coordinate 74,851, forward strand.
ATTATAATTTGACTTTTTGAGTTGAGATTTGGTATAAATATTCTTTTTACCAATATGCTCAGGCTCGGTTTGTTGGATAGTATTATCCATCCAAGCGTTTACACAAAACTCTAGTTAAAATGCGTTTCAAATAAAAAATTGGAATTTTAGGTGGGAAAAGATTCTACTTTTCTCTATTTGATAAAATAAACCTTTTCCAAATAATACATCTTATAAGTAAAACGATTACTGATATGCTATGCAGTGATAAACATGGCCAAATCATTTAAATTGATTTAAAGAGTGAAAACACCATTTTAATCAAACTTCATGTAAATCGTGTGTACTTGAAAAGTACTGTAAAAGCAGGCATGCATAATTTCAACTTGATACAAGTACCAGTTTTTGTAGTGAAGTAGTACAGTTATAATAGCTGTTAAAAAGATGTGTGAATTAGTAGAACAGGGTAAGATGCCACTACCCTCTATCCCAATCATCCTCTATAAATATTAAATCATCATATTTAACGGTTTTCATAAGATTCAATATTTATTGCATTGTGCTCTCTTCTATAATAGAACCATCTTATGATTTCAGATTTTATATATACGATACCTAGTATAAGATTATTTGGCCATAAACCTAAGATTTATCTTACCCATGTACTAAATGGGATAGAGATGAGAAATTCTCTTTGACCATAGACATTTTCTTCGGATCTCGACTTGTTCCTGATTCCAATATCAATATAGACTTAGATAGCTCTGAAATCAAACAAAAGAAAACTAATTACAGTCTAAATACAGTTTTTCAACAAAGACTTAATAATATTCCTTATTTTCAAACACTAATGTAATGATTCTTACATTAAAAAAAAGTGTTTAATATTTTTTTAGCTAAACACACAGACTACATGTTTGAATTATATAGGAGAGGAGATAAGTTAAAAAAAAGTTTTAACTGCAATATTTCTATAAGCAGGATTTAGTATAAGTATTAATTCACATACATTTACAAATTTATTTTAATAGAAGACTTATAAATACATTGTTACATTAGTGGTATAGAGAAGCCAATAGCAAACTTACCTTTGACATCTGACACATTTATTTTTTTCCCATTTAAAAAGGCCCCTTCACCTTTGAGTGCTGTAAATTGTTGATTATACATGGGCACAGAAATAATGCCTAAGTGAGGTTCTTTGTTTATAAACAAACCAATGGAAATAGATACAAAGTTGTTTCCATGAACAAAGTTAAGAGTTCCATCGACCGGATCTATAATCCAAGTGGGAGCCTCAGTAAGTTGGCAGGGCGCACCATTGGATGTACTTTCTTCACCAATAAATCTGAAAAATTAAGAAAAACTATAATTTAATAAGTTTTTCATCAGTTAGATGAAAAAATTTACTACAAATATTAATTTCATATTTGTACATAAGCTCAAAAGAAAAAATTATTTTAGTAATTTTGGAAAAAAAAAAAAAGTATCAATTAAATATTACAGTCGTGTGGTACTACACATCAAGGTTTTTAGTTTTAATATGCCATCTTGTTTCAAGTTTTATTTTAAATTTGTAGAATACTAATTGGGAATATTGACAAAAACAGATAGATTCGCCCTCAGAATTGGAGAAGAAACAGATTTTGGAATGGATGGAATATTCAGGGATAACATAGAACAGCATATAAAAACTTTGAGAAAGACAGTAGAGGAAGAAATTGGAGCAGAGTACTTTCTTGGGTCAGCTGAAGGCATTGCTCCTTAATCAGGTTAGATGTACAGTTTAGTTGATGCATAACACTCCACCCTAGCGTGACAGGGAATAAGTCAAGTGTCATAATAATGAAATATAACGATTTTTCTTCACTCTCAAGCAAATAAAAGAATAAAGTAACTGATTTAAAAATATGAAATTTATTAGACAGCCCTTGAACACTTTAGTGTTTTTCAGATAAGTTTCATGCTACAATCAGCACTAGACTCTGGTCAAAAGCCTACTTAAATACTGGTAAATTCTTTATAATTCAATATATGTGAACAGAAAACAGTTTACTTGTGATCAGGGAACTCCTTTCTCAAACCATTAATTAACAAAATTTCCACTTCTTTGTCAGTTTCAGTTACAAAATCAATATCAGAGAGCTTTGTTCCAACCTGTTTAGTTAAACTAATCCGTTGACGTATTAACTGAAATCAAATGTAAAACAATTAATTAAATAACAGAGTATATACAGTGAGCATCATAAGATGTTACTCTTAGAATACATGTCTACAAATTTGACAAAAATACACGATGTAAGGAAGTGGGTACTTCTTTAGATTGTTATTCCCCTAGCATACATAAGCAAGAGTTTACAAGAGTGTAGACAAGAAAATTTCACTCTTTGTTTTCATAAGAGGAGTAACAGTCTGAAGAAGTGCCAGGAAGGGTATTTCAAAATCAAATTTTTGTTTTGTCGGCAGATATAATTATACAGAATTCAAAGCCACATAAAGAGCATCAATATGAGCCGATAAAATTGAACAGCTTCGGCTAATCTGAAGGAAGCAGTGCAGTTGAGGGCTAATTCGGATTGTACGTGACCCAGAAATTTTTACGAGTTGGACCTCTACCTGGTTTATATACAGGAGGGTTGTTTTTCTTCAGGAAATGAGCGGAGCACTGCGAAGCGGCTATTAAAAATTCAAGGGTACACAAACATAAGGTTTTTAATTTAATATGCAGGATTTTATCACCTAACCTCCAAGTGGGGTCACGTACAATCCGAATTTACCCAGTTGAGAATCGTGCTTGGCATGATTTTAATATTTTGTAAAAACAGTACGTTCAAGAGAGGCTAACCCACTTTCTAAGCCCTCTCAAAGTGACTCTTATTCTTCAGTTATACCCCAGCTTCCAATGTGCATTTGTTGGTTTATCTGGTGTAGTTCAAATGAGGGTCTATAATACTACGTAGGGGCAGTTACTACTACTACTACTACTAATGATAATTTCTTAAATCTCCTTCTGTAAAAGCTGAGAACATAATATGTAATTAACTAAAGTATGTTTTACTTTGCTATATATACTGAATAAGTGCGAATTGACATAAACAATTGCCTTGAATATCAAGAAGAAACAATGGCTATACAGGCATTAAACGCAAATTTATCATGAAAGCTTAGCAATAAAATTTTGCTCACTTGCAATATTAAGATGTCAATAGCTTGTCTACAAGACAAGAAACATGATTGCGATCAAAATAAAAAAATTATATAGTTAAGCACGCCGCAATTATAGCAATTGAAACTGTATAAAATGATTATACAAATTATGTTGGAAATATCTAACGTAATATGTACCTAATAACTAACATGTAGACAATTAAATACATAAAAAAAAAATTAGTTCAGAACTTACGTTCTCTGCCTCTTTTGTCAATGTAAGAGCAACTTCCAAGTATTTTTTTAATGCAGACATTTTAGGATTTACAAAGTAATCTAAGGACACGTTCTTGTTAATAAACGATTGTTTTATAATTTAATTAAAACAATGACTATTTTGACAGATTGGTAAAACATCAGAGAAGTATTTGTCGACTCCAGCTCTTTCTAAACAACGAACAATTGAAGCAGATATTTTAGTTATCTTATCACAATACTGCCTCTCTTTATCAATAATATAATATAACAGATAAAAAAACAAGTATAAAGTAAGTAGTTTTTTCTTTTAAAAACAAATAATATAACAGGAATATTTAAAGAAATTGTTTGAATCAAAATTCAAAGTAGTGATTCTAGTACTTGACACTACGCTAAACGAAGATTTGATAATCTCCTTGACCTACGTGGAAATTGTATACCTTAGATCTTTATCTAGAAAAAATTAAATGCGTAGCTGTCAACTTTGTTGATATCACGTTCGCGATATCACTTTTTTCTCCTCTTCATTCACTTGTGGCCTCGTTCATGCTTCAAGTACTGTTATGGTACTTGTAACGGTTTGGAAATCATCGTAGTGTTATCTTTGTTACCATTTCGTTTCGAGTTTAGTATTAATTTAACAAAAAAAAAAAAAAAAAAATGGAGTTTAACTATACTTTGAAAAATCTTTTTCGAAATTCTATTTCAAAAGTCGGTTCTACTCTTGTACCTGATGAGATTCGTTGTGATAACAAACAGCTTAGGTATGTTTTTACTTGTTTTATTCTCCTTAATCATGCATGAAATATACAATTTTCTCCTTAACAGTTCATTGTACTTTGTTCGTTTCTCAATTTTAGAACCATATTGCCTGCTGTTTCTGAAATCATTGACCAAATGGGCATTGCTTCTATGAAAGCACAGGGATTGATAAAACCGATTACCACTGCTGAAAAACTGAGGAATTCTGAGCATACTCTCTACCTCTTCGTCGATACGGATGCCAATAAGTGAGAATAATTGCGTGAATAATTTAACTATTTCCAAGGAAAACATGAAACCGAGAATTTCATGTTTTTTATTGAATCCTTCATTGTAAGGAAGATCATTATATGTTGCTACAATGTTAACTAATATTTGTTTTTAACACATTAAAAATGCGTACATTTGAATCAAACGCCTATTGAAATTAATAAAGTAACAAAGATGTTGCAATCGTTTTTGTGAAATTAATTCTGAGTAATTACTAGCCTAAGTTAAAAGTTAGGAATAACTTTGATTTTAAGTCTATAAAAACTGCCAGGGTGGAAGACATGGAAAAAAAAACACGATTTTGAATATCCTTCTGGTTAGGTATTTGAAGATTGCAAATAATTAAATTAATGTCAACGTTAGAATAGTCAAAATACTGAAAGGAAGGATTTATTTATAAATATTACTTATAGCATTCACGTAGCAACATCTTATGTGTCATTTTATATTGCAATATTGGATTTTTTAAAGAGTGACTTTTCTTTGTCTTAAATCAATTCAACTCCTTCCTTTAATAAAACATATATATTTTCAAATAAATTAGTCTGTTAGGATTATAAATTCAAAGCTATGTGAGACCAAGTCTTAAGTAATTTGTGGTGGATAACCAAATAAATGAGTGCCTCAAATAATACAATACAATTGAACATTGGTACAATAAAACAAACCACTATTAAGAGTATTTGAGATCTCAAAAGTTTTAACTTTTCAATGTTAAGTAAAAACACCGTTATAAAATTAATATTCTGAAACATTTTTGCCTTAATAATAATTAAAAATAGCTCAATTTTTGAAAAATTTTAAAGCTTTAACAGATCTTTAAATCAACTTATTGAATTTAATATATATTTTTGTTTTTTTAAGTTGATGGATGTGGGTATACTATGGTTGATGGGTGTGAAGGTGTGGCAATGATATAAAAAAATTAGTTTTTACCATTCATTATGAAACATTTGACCCTTTTATAAGATAATTTTCATTCAAGTTAATTTTATTGTTAATAATGATGTCACTAAGTTAAATTATAAATAATTGGTCTCTCTCTATGAGAGAGGGTCATAGAGATTGACAAAATATTTAAATTTACCGTACTGATATTGTTATTTTCAATAAAATTAAGGCACTCTTTCAGTTTGGGGTTGAGAAAGAGGAAAGAAAGAAGAAAAGATAGGGGGGTACCAAACTGAAAGAGGCGGCCCCGTGCGCNTTTATATCGTAGTTATTTAGATAAAGTGGGTCAGTCTTTTCTCTCCCATTTCGGAGAAAGAACAGATTATCAGAAACAATGTTTTGTAAAAGTATGTAAAATCCACTCATTATACATAAATAATTACTGACCCCTTTCATTGGAAATTTAAGATGACACAGGTGTTTAAATTTGTTGGGCATAGTACCAACTGTCCAACTAAGCAAGTCATTACTATTTCCCACCCATTTACCCACCCAGGTCTTCTCAAAATTGCAATGAAGTAGGGGGGGTACCAAACTGAAAGAGTACCAAAATTAACGTATAATTGGATCAAACGTCTCATAATGGGAGAAAACTAAATGTTTATATCATTACCACACTTTTCCATCCACCGACTTAAAAAATAATCATCTGAGAAGAAAGGTGTTAATTTCAAGGGTTTAAATGATTAAATATCTCATATACCTGGGTGAAATAAAAATGTACAGTTTATTGTGTAAATATTCCTTTGTCAATTTACTTGTTAATTATACTAAGTGGTATTATCATCTTTACATACAGAAGTGTAATGTTCCTTTGACTCAAAGTTCTTTGGACTAAATATCCATTTGTCTTAATAGTTATTTAAACACAAAAACTCCTTTTAAGTGGTAAACAAATATAGTGTAGGTAACAAATTAAATTTTTGCCACTCGTTACTAAATAAGTAATTGAGTATTTTTCTTATTTAACCACATCTTTGCCTTCTAGAGTCTAGTTATGGTTGGAAAACTGGTGCTTACATCCTTTTAAATATGTTTGTCTAGTTTTGTTTTATTATGATTATTAATAATTTCTTTTTTGTTTTATCATTAATGTTTAGATTTGTCTTGACTTGGTTCATAACAACCATTTAAATTAAATGAATTTGATATTAATCACTCTTGCCCCCAACTTTTGAATAATGCATTTTGCTAAACTAATTCATATGTTCATTATTTTTACAGCGGTAAAGGTTTGGTGATAGGATTGTTGAAAGTTGGCTGGAAGAATCTGTATGTTTTTGATAAAGATGGTGAATGTCACAACGACGTTGCTTTGTGCATACTTGATTTCTACATTCATGAAACTCGTCAGAGGATGGGCTGTGGAAAAACTCTATTTGAACACATGCTTCAAGTAAATATGAATATAATTTTCTTTACAATAACCTTATTTTATATATAATTATTTTTGTTCTCTTAGACAAATTATAGTTAGTTTTAACTGTTATTTAAAGAATGCATGCTTCTTAGTTGGTTCTAGAATGTTAATTCTAGAACTGCTCTTAAAAATCATTTATAGTTAATATAAATAGTTTTATTATTAATTGTAAGAACTTTGATTTAGTGCTTTCATTGCAGAAAATATAGAAATATGAGAATATAAAAAATAGTTTTAGTTTATTGTTCTTAAAGAGTCAAGCTGTTCCTTAGTTTAGTCTAAGCAATTGACTAGGAAATGTAGGTATTTTTAGAACTGGAATTGATCCCTTAAAGCACTACTGTAAAAGTAAGTGTTTTATCTGATGTTTAATAACATGCAGCACAAGTGTTAGTCATTTAGAGGTATTTTTAGCTTGAGATTGGAAGATTAAGTGATTCAGGATATTTGTAGTTTGAGCAATGCGGCCTGCTTGATAATAATACATGGCTGTAAATATTCTATCTAAGAATGTAATCCAATAATGACTCCATACACTGACAAAATCCAATAATTACAAAACTTTTTTATTAAAAACTATTTGTGGCTAAAATAGAATGTGCTAGTACACATAATCCTATAATCGTGGGATTGCGGAATTTTTATTTTAATTATAACATAGATTGTCTTTGTTTAAAATATTTCAAAAATTATTATTAGTTGCCAAAAATCATTATCAGTTATATATATCCTAAATTATTATTTTTTTAAAAAAAAGTATAAAAAAAACAAAATAGTATAATAAGTTTAATAACTGATGCTTCTACAATTTTTTTCTACACAATCACAATAGGATTTTCAAGTTTTTTTTAGGAAGAATCTATGTTGCATAAAATAGCTATACAATTTAATTAATATTTTAATTCATACTTACAGGAGACCAATGTTATACCAGAGCAGCTTGCAATTGATAAGCCATCAGACAAATTTTTGGCCTTTCTCAGGAAACATTATAATCTGGTAGATATTGTACCACAAACCAATAATTTTGTTGTTTATGAAGGATTTTTCTCTCAAAAGCCGAAGGAAGGTCAGTTTTAAGCGTTTATTTACCTTATTGTTAATTTTAACAAAGCTAATTTTAATTGTTAAAAACATAGATGGTAGGTAAAAATGAATGGTTGGTCACCCAGATCAATGACATTCCTTAATTTATGTGGATGTCTAATTTAGATCGGTTTTAAATGTCATAATTGGATGACAATTTGACCAGACCAAACCTCAGTTTCCTAATACATAAGTAAATCGCTAATATTTTTTTTCATATGATTCCTAATAAGAAGAGAGACTATGATGGAAAAATAGAGAGAAAGGTGGAAAAGTGCGATCACAGCCTTGCCCCTTAGAAGTTTAGTGATTTTAACCCGGCACACCCAATCTATAAATAAATTAGACAATAATGGCTTGTAAAAGTATAAAATCAATAAAGTTTGTGATAGGATGCGAGGAAGCTATGTGCACCCTAATTGAAAGTCTATTTTTTAATGAAATGTGAGTGTTAAAGACTAGGCTTTTAGAATTATTTATATTGTATGTTTATACATTGCAGATACATTAAATTGTGGCCGAAAAAGCATAGCGAGGCACAGCTGGAGCGGGTAAATATACAAGCTTATCCCTTTAAATATTTTCTTTTTTTTAAAAAATTCCTTTTGTGGTTTTAATTAACAATCTGAATAGTTTGTACTTATTTTAGTATTACTTGCACTACTTGCAATGTTAATAAATCGTTTTGAAAAGATTCTATGTTAATAAAATATTACATTGATTATACATAAGTATTTCCTAGCATTTGGTTAACATTTATCAAAGAGTACTTGTTAGAACGAAGAGGTATTTTTCGACAACCTTTCATGTCTGGGGATGTAGATGTGTAACATGTCTGATCCCTGCATTCTGGAATGATCTAATATTTTTGCTTTTGAAAGGGGGAACACATTGAAAAATATTCTTTCATTTGAAAATTGTATTATATTTATTCTTGGTCCTTTCAATGCCTTTTTCATATAAAGGCCTCCATATAACGAATCTGATGGTTTCAGAAAAAAATTGTTGTAGAAATTTCGTTATATAGAATTTATTTTCCATAGAAACACTTTTACTTAGAGAATTTGTGGGACATAAAAAAATCGGGTACGTGGTACCTCGGAACTTTTCCTCACTTCAGCGGCCACTAAAGTGGCCTCTCCTGCTGCTTCGCAGTAGGAGAGAGCATTGGACGTGGTCAGTACTTGGATGGGTGACCATTCTAAACTAACTGATTTATTATCATTCTTTAAAAAAAAACTTATTTTTAATACCTATATTTTATTTAATTATTTGAAGTTTGGCGGTATTGTGACAGATGTAAACAAACTTTGACTTCATCAAAATTATCGCACTAATAAATAATTATATTCACTTATAACTTTTTAACTAATTAATAGAATTTCATCGGGTATTTTTATATTTGTTCCTTAATTTTTTCTGGTTCCAACAATATGCTATAAGTCAAAAACCTATATGCTATATGTAATTTCAGTATTATTAACTGTCAAAGTTTAAAAATTCAAAAATTTATAACTTTTGAAAATTAAATTTGGCGGGCTCGTATGTCATACAGAGAGGTACATTCGTGCCAAATTTCAACTCGATCAGGACCATTTTCGATTTTTTAATACGATTTTTTTAAAATTTTTGCTGACTAAGCAAACTGGGTTCAAGATGGCGGAAAAAGTTGATTTTCCGGGTGGCACAACTACAGGTTAGGACTGATTTTTCTGTCAAGTTTCAACTCTCTAGGTTAAATACCTTGGGCGCTACGATGATAACACACATACACTCATACATACATACATACACACACACACATACATACGTCATGCTGAAAACCACTCAGGAGGTCTTAAAAACACCTAAAACGGATAATTCCGTTGAAATCTCGAAAAAAAAAAAAAAAAAAAATTGGGGAAAAACAATACTTTTCCTACTATTAGTAGTAAGGAAAGGAAAAAATTATATAGAAATTGAGTTCGTTATAAGGTGGTACGACTGTATTTATTTAAGATAGTAAAACTTAATAATCGCTAATTACAAATTAATGTAGAATTTAACTAATAATATTTTATTTTGGGATGGGGGTCAACTCATAATGATATATATTTTTTAAACTAACATTATCATTATAAAAAAATTATTTTAAGCTTATTGAAGGAATAGCTGATTAATCTTTATTAAACCAATGTTCTTCTATGATGTTAATTTTCAATACCCTAATTTTACTGATGTCTTAAGTGACAGATTTTAAAAAAGAGGGTTAAGTAATAATCTGACTCCTTATGATCTATATTATCAAATAGCACAGATATGGTAAGTGTAGGATTGCTCTTTGGTTGGTTTGTATTAATGCCAAATGTGGTAAATCAGTAATATTTTAAAACACCTGGACCAGGCCCTTTCTCTGTATTCACCAGAATCACCATTTAAATGGTGAAAGCTACTTATGAGAAGAGGCGAATAACTTGTTGTGTATTTCAATAGTGGTTTAATACAGCTGATGAAGCGATGCAATAACTCTGTTATCTATTACATATATAGTTGTGTAAGCTCTTTGGGAAGCCTAGGCCCTTCACAGATTTTTGCACATCTGAGTTTGATAAGGTCCCAAATCATGGAATGCAGATTTTTAATATTGAATCAGTTCTTTAACGATTAACCTCTCTTTTAGTAGTATTAATAATGTATTAATTATTCATCTTTTTAATGTTAAGTAATTATGAAAATGATGATTATTATAAGTATTGTAAATGAAAAGATTTAGGCACAACTTGCCTCCCTCGCAAAATGGCTTAACCATGTTTTAATAATGAGGGACATTAAATGATCAAATTAATATGTTTATTGATAAATTTTATGTTTATGAAATTGTACATAACTGTTGTTTTCACTTTCCACTTTCATAATTACTTTTTATTTTTAACAAAAGAAGGGAAATACCTCTTTTAATATTTGGTAATAACAAACATATATTTTGATATTTCATTTTAATAAAATTGAATTAAAGTTAATTTAAGCAGCATTATTTAAAATAGAATGCTTAGTTTCTTCTATTTTTCGTGATACTCACCACTTTCTTATAATTTTGAAGCATTTAGTATACTTATTATACTGATTTAATCTATGTTAACAATAACTGAATATCTGTTTGTTGTTTACCAATTACTTTAGTAGCATTTAACATTCTGCTGATTACTTGGACCATATAACCTAGCTATTAACCATGTTCTTTATATTGTTTTATCTTTCTTAGTAATCCAGCTAACAGAAATTCAGTGTCTTACTTTGGAAGGCATGCAGCGCATAAACCTGAAGCCACTATAGGACAGGTGCGGTTTTTTCGTTAATTTTTTTTCATGGTTGTTATTTTGACATTTAGAATGTTTTTCGTTGCAAAATTATTGTTGTTAAAAACAATCTCTGATACCAGTGTAAGCATATCCTTCTCCAATTAGTAGTTTCCTTTATTGTTTTCATTTAAGAGGGGGAAATTAAGATGTTATACAGTAGTAGATCTTAAACTGTTTTAAATGAATTTTAGCGTTTCTTAAATCATAATTCTATTGTTGTGTTAATTACTTAACTCCTAGCTAAATTCAACAATATTGTTTATTTTATTCCTTAAGACAAAGGCATCTGAAATTTTAGTGTGGCTAATCTTAGATATTGTAAATTTCATACACAATTTCTGCCAATAATCTTTCTTGACTTAATTTAATTTTTAATTGAAATTATCTGAGACTCGGAAATGTTTGCCCTATTGTTTGCCCCTAATTTTAAATTATACTATGACAAGTATTCTTGGTTACCATTTAAATCAGTGATCCGTTAAGTAATTATCGTGATCCTAAAAGTCAAACAACAACCTTTTAAGGAACCCCATTGAAAATAATTAAATAAATAAAAGAATGTTCTTAAATAGATTACACATTTCAAGGAGTGGATTTCACTTTAGGTTCTAGAATTTTTAAATTATAATATGCTTTAATTTTTTTAATTACTCTTATTTTTTATTGTAAAATTAGTTATTGGTTTAGTAATTATTATTTTAATTTTGTAATATATTATAGAATAAAAATTAACACATTGACATTATTTATTAATATTAATCCTAATTTAAGTTAACTGCAATTTTTTTTAGAAGAAATTCAATGTTATATTTTAATTTAAACCAAATTATAATTATTATTAACACTGGGAGACAGACAGAGAAAAATAGACTCCAGCCCGGGACATTAACCACGGGCCTCTACATTTTAATAATTATAATTTGATTTAAATTAAAATTTAACCTTTCCTTATTATGAATACTACCAAAAACTTAAAAATTGAAGTTTTGGTAAAAATAATCACATTGAAGTTTAATGATGATGTCCAATTTAAATAAACCTAATGATTGTGGTTTGATAAAACATATCCTTATTTACTGAGTAATGGACCTAATTATCTTAGTATTTTGGGTGTGCAGGGTGTTTATAAATGAACTTCAGTTTTCATTTAAATTAATATACATCCTTAAAAATAAAACTTGTCTTTAATTTGTTGGTACTAATACAAGGGAATGTATGACCCATCTTAGCCCTGCACTCGTTTGGATGTGAGCGCAGGTTGAGTAAGGTAGGACGCATATTCTTTTCATATACTCTTCAAATTAGACAGTCTTTCTGGTGAATAGTCTTGCCTAAATGTTTGTTACAACTATACTCACTAAAAAATAAATTAAAACCCTCTCCAATTTCAAATCCCAGGGAAGCTGAGTTATTTTCTAAATAAAGTCAAACAACAGACACATTAGCACAGAAAAATAAAAACAAAGGGTTCTATCTTATTAATGGGTTTATTGTAAATTTTAAAAATCCTGGAATACTTTTGTAGACACCCTTTATTTAATTGTATGCAGTTCGGTAACTTTATTTTGTAATCCATTAAAATCCAGTAAAAACTTATCCACCATTTCACAAAAAAATTGCTGTTACTAAAATTGATCGCCTTATACATTACTAACCATATACATGACTTTGTTTACAGATAATACATTCATCTCCGGTGCTGTGAGGGTATGTAGGTATAACATTTATACAAAAATAATGCATGTCCTCTTCATCATCTATTTAATTTTGTCATCTGCATTTGGTTGAATTTATATTTCTTTATAAATAAACCTGATATGTAGCCTTTCTCTTGTTTCTTTTGTTTTCTTTAGTTTAATTTATTTATTCTATTTTATTTTCTTATTTCAACTTGCCTTTGTAGTGTAAGTATTTGTTTAAATCTTTGTGTCTTCATGCTATTTTTTTTTTTTTTTTAATCATTATTATTGAAGTAGTTTGGAAAAGTTCGTTATAAGGTGGTACGACTGTATTTATTTAAGATAGTAAAACTTAATAATCGCTAATTACAAATTAATGTAGAATTTAACTAATAATATTTTATTTTGGGATGGGGGTCAACTCATAATGATATATATTTTTTAAACTAACATTATCATTATAAAAAAATTATTTTAAGCTTATTGAAGGAATAGCTGATTAATCTTTATTAAACCAATGTTCTTCTATGATGTTAATTTTCAATACCCTAATTTTACTGATGTCTTAAGTGACAGATTTTAAAAAAGAGGGTTAAGTAATAATCTGACTCCTTATGATCTATATTATCAAATAGCACAGATATGGTAAGTGTAGGATTGCTCTTTGGTTGGTTTGTATTAATGCCAAATGTGGTAAATCAGTAATATTTTAAAACACCTGGACCAGGCCCTTTCTCTGTATTCACCAGAATCACCATTTAAATGGTGAAAGCTACTTATGAGAAGAGGCGAATAACTTGTTGTGTATTTCAATAGTGGTTTAATACAGCTGATGAAGCGATGCAATAACTCTGTTATCTATTACATATATAGTTGTGTAAGCTCTTTGGGAAGCCTAGGCCCTTCACAGATTTTTGCACATCTGAGTTTGATAAGGTCCCAAATCATGGAATGCAGATTTTTAATATTGAATCAGTTCTTTAACGATTAACCTCTCTTTTAGTAGTATTAATAATGTATTAATTATTCATCTTTTTAATGTTAAGTAATTATGAAAATGATGATTATTATAAGTATTGTAAATGAAAAGATTTAGGCACAACTTGCCTCCCTCGCAAAATGGCTTAACCATGTTTTAATAATGAGGGACATTAAATGATCAAATTAATATGTTTATTGATAAATTTTATGTTTATGAAATTGTACATAACTGTTGTTTTCACTTTCCACTTTCATAATTACTTTTTATTTTTAACAAAAGAAGGGAAATACCTCTTTTAATATTTGGTAATAACAAACATATATTTTGATATTTCATTTTAATAAAATTGAATTAAAGTTAATTTAAGCAGCATTATTTAAAATAGAATGCTTAGTTTCTTCTATTTTTCGTGATACTCACCACTTTCTTATAATTTTGAAGCATTTAGTATACTTATTATACTGATTTAATCTATGTTAACAATAACTGAATATCTGTTTGTTGTTTACCAATTACTTTAGTAGCATTTAACATTCTGCTGATTACTTGGACCATATAACCTAGCTATTAACCATGTTCTTTATATTGTTTTATCTTTCTTAGTAATCCAGCTAACAGAAATTCAGTGTCTTACTTTGGAAGGCATGCAGCGCATAAACCTGAAGCCACTATAGGACAGGTGCGGTTTTTTCGTTAATTTTTTTTCATGGTTGTTATTTTGACATTTAGAATGTTTTTCGTTGCAAAATTATTGTTGTTAAAAACAATCTCTGATACCAGTGTAAGCATATCCTTCTCCAATTAGTAGTTTCCTTTATTGTTTTCATTTAAGAGGGGGAAATTAAGATGTTATACAGTAGTAGATCTTAAACTGTTTTAAATGAATTTTAGCGTTTCTTAAATCATAATTCTATTGTTGTGTTAATTACTTAACTCCTAGCTAAATTCAACAATATTGTTTATTTTATTCCTTAAGACAAAGGCATCTGAAATTTTAGTGTGGCTAATCTTAGATATTGTAAATTTCATACACAATTTCTGCCAATAATCTTTCTTGACTTAATTTAATTTTTAATTGAAATTATCTGAGACTCGGAAATGTTTGCCCTATTGTTTGCCCCTAATTTTAAATTATACTATGACAAGTATTCTTGGTTACCATTTAAATCAGTGATCCGTTAAGTAATTATCGTGATCCTAAAANCATTGAATGGGTTAAGTATAAATATCAAGAGAGATATTTTATTAATTTGTTTTTTCTTCAAGAAAATTTAAAATTTAATCTTTTTAAATCTTACTAGTATTTTAAGGGAGAATTATTCAGGTGAACTATTGTTTTTTGTTTAATAATATTCATTTACAGTTTTGTCTTAAAGTTTTTTACCTTGTTTTCTACTTTTATCTTTTTTTCTGGCTGCAATGACAAATATCATATCAATACTGAAATGGTTTCATTGTTAAAAATCCAACAGGGTGGCTTGCGGCTTGCCCTACACAATATTTATTCACTGTACACCTCCCAAGAAATACAGGCTGGAAGATTTGTTTTAAGAATGAAAAATTAAATTCTATAGCAAAAATGCTTTGATTTTTTTTTTTTTTTTTTTTGAAACTACTAGAAAAACCAAATAAAATATTGTTAAGATTTTAAAAGGAAAATTAAAATATGGTTGATATCTATGTAGGTGTAGTTGTAGTTGTTGTTTCTGATAAGATACATAAACATTTTTTCAATTTAAAGGTATCAAATAGTAAATAGATAAATATTTAATTATTATAGCAAAGATAAGATAGTAATTGTATACACTATTAATTTTACATAATTATAAAAAAAATCAATTTCTTTGATGTAGGAATAAGATTGTTTTTACAATAAAAAGGGTGGAAGAAACACTGATTTTCTCTATAAAAAAAATTACGTAGATTTTTTATGCGAGAACTAAAATTAATTTATTTTATTTTTATTTTTTACAGTGATGAAGATTAAATTATTATGGTTCACTTTTGGCTGCTTGGTGAGCAATGGTGGTATATTCATATATTTTTATTTACCAATTTTGAGGCACTGGGTTTTTACAGCACACTTTTGTTTTTCCTTTTTACTCCCCATGAATACGATTCACCTCACTTACGAATAGATTATATATTTGTTATGTTAATAATTATTTTATTATAACTTTTTTTTATTCGGTTATAACCTTCACGACAGTAAATTAAAGAAAAGCACATAGTAAGTGGGTAAAATAATGATTTTTTTAATATGTAACTACACTAAAATATTACAAATATATTCAGTATATATGTATATACATAAAAGGGACTCTGCATTATGAAGAAATAGTTAGAATTATATGTATATTTAAATACATTAGTATATATATAAATCTGAGTTTTAATGTTTTTAAAACTTACATGAACTTATAATGCCTAAGGCAGTTTTTTAAAAAAAACAACTAATATTCTTTCATTGGTTTGTTTATTTATTTTTTGAAAACAATATGGTGTTGTATTCAAATAAAATTCTAATCAAGGTTAATTCTGGCTTTATCTTAGATGATAATTCTTAATTCCAATGACCTAATCTGAAGTTTGTGGTTCAGGGGACCCACATTTGTCAAAATCAATTTGTTTGTATTCTCATGTAGTTCTTGTTGCAAGCTAGAAGCTGGCAAAATGTATTTAATTTAATTTCTCTGTTCTGTCTTCTGATATACACAGTGGCAGTTTAACATAATATGTCC
This sequence comes from Gerris buenoi, assembly GCA_001010745.2. Lineage (NCBI taxonomy): Eukaryota > Metazoa > Arthropoda > Insecta > Hemiptera > Gerridae > Gerris > Gerris buenoi. Next base: position 91,464 of record KZ652927.1, read on the forward strand.
AAGAATATTACGATTTTTTTTTTTACAATTCTAAGTAAACTTTAAAGCATGTGACTAATTTTAATAATTTTACCGGGGGGGNATTTGCTTTCCTGTTAAATAATTATAAGTGGACTTATTACGTTTTTTCATCTATTTATAGAATTTAAAAATAAACTTAATTCATTTCTTAAGTTTCATTGCAATATGGTATATTGACTGTCAAATGTCAGACTTCCCAATATAAATTAGGGATTGTCATGGTGCAGATTTCATGCTGCATCCAAATTTGACATTCTTTGATGTGAGTAGTAGTCTATTCATAAACGCGGCTATCAATGGAAGATAAAGAGTTAAAAAAAAGTTAATAAAAGTATAAAATAATAATAAATTACTGCCTATTTCTTCAAGCAATGTTCAACATGCAGGTCCCCTCTCATAAGGATTAAAAAATAGCTCCTCTATCTATTTTCTTGATTTATTTTTAGGGAAATTAGCTTAATTGTATAAACAAATTAACGCTGTGTTAAGTAAATAAAATAATTTATTTGTTGAATTTTTTTATTTATATTAATTAGTTAAATCTATTGTTTATCAATTAGATAATTTCATTAAGTATTTGCTATGAAGACTAACTAAAATGTTAATATTATAATTTTTTTTTTTTTTTAAGAAACCTATTTATTTAATAATGCTTAAAGCTAAAAAAGCCACTAGCTATTCCTAACATAATCTCATTTTAGGGACATTTTCTCTTAAATATAGAAAAAAGTCATATTTTATTTAGAAATTGTTGTCAGAAGCATAAACATTTTGTTAAACTATTTTCTATGTTATTAAATAATT
>KZ652927.1:96975-127252 GCA_001010745.2 Gerris buenoi
TTGTTTTTATTGTTTAACAATTGCAGATATTTTAAAATTTGGTAAATTTTTTATCTATATTCTAAAAGGTAAATTTATTGTTTTTATGGGTGACTTAAACATTTTCTGAATAGTTCTTTTTAAATATTTTTATTGTGTTTATTTACTTTTTTTTCATACTATTTTCTTCTCTAGGTAATTTTTCCATTACAAGATTACCTTAGTCCAGTGTTTCCTAACTGTGAGACCTTTATAGAGTGCCGTGAAATTTTATGGAAAACTGTGTTAACAAAATATGTGATTTTTCCAAACATAAATTAACACACCATTATACTCAACCACAATACTCACTATTAATTTACTGATGTACCATAATTACTATGGTATTAATATGATAAATGACTATAATCAGTCAATTTATGTGTCATGTGTGCCACGACTAAATATAGGTTGGGATTAGTGTGCTGTGAGATTTAAAATGTCGGGAAACACGGACTCAGTCCCTGAGCAAAAAAATATGCCAGAGAAGATACTTAACTGAAACGTGAAGTTTTTAGAGGTATTTAAATAATTTTTATTCAATACATGTAATAACATCAAATAAAATATATATTAAAGTAGTATTAACTATTAAAATAGTATTAACATATTTAATAATTAATTTTATTGATGTCTACATTAATTCGTTACTCTAACATTGCTTTTGTTTAATTTGTTAGAACTATTGTATTTCAAACTAGATTTTTATTTGTTTTGGTTTACATCAAAAACTAATGGACCATGGGTAAGCATGACTAACAGATGTTTCTTTAATTATTATTAAAATAATTATGAGATTGGGATATAATTTCATTAATAAGTGTCCAAAATAATAATTATTTTTATACCAAATTTTAAAATCTTATTTGATCTCGGGGCTAATTTTTGTTTTGGAAAACACAAAATCATCTCCACAGTCTCATCTCCAATCTTTCCACAGGATTATTTCTGTAGTTGTTTGTAATCTCAGTCGGTGTCATTTCGCAGGTTTATTCATAATTTTATATCATAATGTTCCACAGCTATTACAGTAGAATCCCGATATATCGTATCTTCAAGGGGTCGAAGAAAAAATACAATATATAGAGTAGTTCACTAAATTGGGATTATGAAATATTGATGGTAAAAAAAGAAAAATTATTGTAATAATTAAGACTTGTATTTATTTTGAACATAAAAAGACACTGTGTATGATCATAAAAAAATTAAATATGAACTTGGTTTAAAAAAAAAATTATATGTAATTTGTTTTTTTTAATTAAACCATTTGTTCAGGTGTTGTCCATAGCATTTTATCCGAATAGAACAGAAGGAGGTAAACAATCAAATCTTGGAAAAGGGTCCTCTCCTTTCATATACGTTTAACCGCGATTTTTCTCAGAATTATAAGAGTTATTCCTTCATCTAGAATCTAGGCTGTCCAGGAATTACATTTGGTTTGGACACAATCACACTCTCCCCCCTGAGTCTTTGTTTAATGCCGATCAATCGTCACGCGATAGTTCTAATTTTTTCCCCGAAGAATGTTCCCTTCAATAGGTTCCTTTGCAATTCGGAATTAATAAAAAAAAACCACTTAATTAATGCTTCCTCTAATTGTAGTGAAGTGTGAACTGTTTTTTTTTTTTCTGAGTAGAGTAAAACAACAGATATAGCCAGTAAATAAGCAAAATCTTGAAAATGTCCCCCTCCATTCATACGTTTTATCGGGATTATTCTCCGAATTATACGAGTTATAAGACATTTATGTTCACCTCGAAAGGGAAAAAAATACGTTACACTGAGGGGACCAAAATACATTGGTTCTATACCAATTATCGGGATTTTTTCAAGGGACTGGCAATAATATACGATTTATCGGGATATATGATATAACGGTATATGAAATACCGGGATTCTACTGTATTAACAAAACAAATAATAAATGCCCATATCATAGTATTAAGGCATAACATAAAAAAGACCATAGAATTTACTTTAAAATCATCCCACAAAACTGGCCCAGAGGATATATTTTTAAGGTTTTTGACTTGTTACATTACATCAATCTATGACTTCTTCTCATCTTCAGGTGATTCTGGATCCATAGATGTGAGATATCATCTCATATATTGTTAATGAGTTTTTTGTAGCCATAATGTACATTTGTTTCAAGCTGTTGTTTATAATAAATGTCCCTTTAATGTATAAATTAAAATCTTGTTATGGTGACAGAGATCTGAAGATGTTATGTCCTTAATTTTTTTTACAGATACACAAGTATAATAATATTCCAGTCATACCTCTACAACTCCTCTAAAATATTTTTTTCTTGAACTTTATCCATAGTTGCAATTAATTACATCAACAAAATTAAGTTGAATAAATTTTGTGTATTTTTAAAAAATATATTTTACTTATCTATAAAAAAAAAAAAAAAAAAAAAAAAAAAGAAGAATATAACTCCTTTAACAATAACATTTTGCTTTTTTATGTTACATTATTAATTTACTTTTACCAATAAAGGGTCACCTACACACTTTTCATCCATTTAATCTTTTTAACAATAAAATAAGACTAATATACCCTGTTTTATTTGGTCATGTTACACTAATACTTATTATATTGCTACTGGCTAGCTTTAGCCGCTCAGAAGTGCCTTTAAGAAAAAAAGAAAAAAATCACTTTTTATTTTACACTGTGTTCTGTTTTTGATGTGCTGTGTTCTTGTCTGTTTTTGATGAAGATTACTTTTTATTACTGTTTTAGATTTGGATAAGAGTATTCAAAAGAGTAACTTTTTTTGTAGATCTTTTAAAAAATTAATTTTGTTTTGAAATTTTTAAGTAAATTGAAATGAACTAGAAAATATATTTTAATAATTTAACAATGTTTATAAGTTTAATTAATATCAGACTTAATATCTTAAAATGTTTATAATTTTATTTCTAACTATCTACTAAACCATTCACATTTTTTAATAGTCTTATTAAATATGTTATTATATTTGGTACAAAATAATTTTATACCAATAAAATATTATTTGTCATTACTAGAATGGATTACTAAAGCGCAACTGTCTTTTTTATTTATTTAATAATATTACACGGTGTTATATCAGTATTAGCTAATCTGTGATTACTACAAGTTTTTTTTTTTATATTTAATCTTTTATTTATTATTGGTGCATGCTTGGATAGTATTTATTTGTCTGCACTTGTTTTATTATAACCTACTAAAAAAATATTGTGCAATAAACTTTTTGTTATAGAATTTTTTTTATTTTTATTAATGTTTAATTTTAATCCTTGGTCTAACTCATAATAATTCATAATAATATTTTAATTTAAGAAAATAATATGGAAAATGCAAATATTCAGTTTGACACATTTTTGGATCAGGCTTGGCAAAGGGTTGCCAGATTTCCAAAAGTCAAATAGTTGGGGGTGGGTGCTACTAATAACTAAGTTACAACAAGTAAGGGTGAAAAATTCAAATTTATTAATTGAACGACAACACTTGGTCTTCACAGGGTTATGACAAGTTTAAAAGAAAAATAAAAAATAAATAAACGTAGCTATGGATAAAAAATATAAAGAAAAATCCATGGGTTTGCCCGTGCAAATTTCCAAAAAATAAGAAGTGTATTTTGTCGGCCTTTAAAAGTCGTCAAACTGAACCTCATGTGCAATGATATATCACGGGTACAAATTAAATATTTTTGTCTTGTCCAATAAGGGAAATTATTAAGAATTTGTGAAAATTGAAATACCTCCTGAGCGTTTATATATTCCGGATCCAAAATGACATTACATTGCCGTGCATGATAGGCATTATTGCAGGTTTCTTATAATTATAACTAAGGTGATTTAATTAAAAAATGGTAATAAATATAGTCAATTGGTTCTGATATAATCATGTTAAAATGGCAGAACAGGAAAATATATCTTTGCAAGCAAGGGAAGAGGAACCTCCATGCAAAATGTCAGCTCTCTAGTTATTATTAGAGTTCGGATTTTGCATATTTTTTTTTTTAGTGCCCCAATTGATTTTTCTTTACGAATTCTGATGTTTAGAATGCACTGGGCCACTTTAAATTCAAATTTAAAATTGCATATTTTGCATATTTCGGGCATTATTGCATATAATTGCATATTTCCAGCATAAGTGCATATTATTGAATATTTTCGCAAAAATATTCTACTTTTTGAGAGAAATTTCCACTAAGGTCCATATTTTATATCATGTTTCTAGTCAAACATATATTATCTAGGTACCAAAACCCTCTTGAGGATTAGAAGTCATTCGCTGTGTAACGGTGGACGTACCCCTGTCTTAAGCTTCTGCCAGAAAGGGGGTTTACCCGTCACTACTGGTTGATACCCTAAGAAGGCTTGTTTTCTTGTTTTTCGACTTAATCCCGGACAAAGCTACCACTGACGATTTATATATAGAGTGCTGCCCTTATTATCGGATTAAAATAACTTCATTAACCAAATGAATGCACAACACGTGCATTTGAGTATTACATTAAGGTCAGAGGGCTTCGGAGATTCGGCAAATTAGGCCATCCCAAAAGCAAAGAGTGCCCTTAATTCAGAGATTGGCATTTATTAAAGCTTATTTCAGGGACCTTCCAAATATAATTGAAAAACTGGGTCCGATTAGGGGAAGACTTAGACAAAAAATGGACGCAGTTCTCCACCGTAATCCGGGCTGGACCACTGTGGAGAACGTCACCCGCATCCTGGAAGGGGCGGAGGGTAGAGACGAAATAGGAGCTGACGTCGCTGACCTAAAATATATTCCAGTAGTGTCGTGCGACTTTGTATTGAGAGAACGTTTTCACGTTTAAAAATGGTTCTTTCCGACCGTCTTATAGTTCAGACACATTTTCTTACTGTTTCCTAAATTTAAGTAATTTATTAAAAATTCATTGTAAAATAATGGTAATTTTTCATTGTTTTTAAAATATAGTCAATATCTCTATTTTTGGTGGTTATTCTTGTGTATTCTACTGCCTAATCTTTAAATGCCATGTTTTTGAGTATTTTTTACCCTCTAAATGCACTTTACTTAGCACAATTCAATATTTATAGCTGCCTACTGGAGTTTATATAAAATAAATTCCTTTTTAAGTGCATATATTAGGAATAAGTACATATATTTGAGATAAGTGCATATTGGAGTGCATATATTTGGGATAAGTGCATATTTGAGTGCATATATTAGGGATAAGTGCATATATCTTTGGGATAAGTTGCATATATTATTTGCATATTTCGCAATTTTCATATGCATATATTGAAGTTTTTAAGTGCATATCGATCCGAACTCTAGTTATTATCATTCCGGAATTCTGAAGAAACTGTAACAGATGACTAAGTGTTAGCTGTATAAAGGGATATCAGATTTCGATGACAGGGAATACACTTTTGTTTGTTTATGTAATTTTGTGGAATCATTTGCAGCATTTTTCCACTTAATAAGTTAATACCTTTCATTCTGTTACTAACTTTTGTCCATTCTCTCAGTTTCAAATAATTTATTGTGATCATTGACAGTGAATTAGTTAGTGGTCAGATATTTTAAGTAAAACTTACAATATGTCGACAAAAAGGAAACAAGTATCTTCATCGAAAGATAAAATGGAAATTATTACGCAACTGAAGAAAGGTCAAACATGTCAGGCATTAGCTATCAAGTTCAGTGTTATTAAATTACGACATTCGATTCGGAAAATCAAGATTCATGGTGAAAAATTAGGTAAAAAAAATTAAGCAGACGAGTATTACAACTTTTTTTTATGCCAAATTAATCTTAGGTGGTACAATTTACATTTTTTTTTTCACAATCTTCTAGATAAATAAATCAAAGATGCTTTTTGCATTAATGTAGTTGATTATTTTTACATCTTCCCTTTTATTTTTTTTTAGTGAATTTTGATTTTCCGAACCACCCAAAAAAAAGTAGTTTGGATAATAGACTTTCAAAGTTATTGCGCGAGGAAATGGGGAACTGGACCAAAGCAAAAAAAAATTGAAGAGTTGAAGTCAACATTAGAAAAAGGTGCAAGTATAAAGCAATACTGGAAATCCCAAGCGATAGGAAAATCAAAAATAATAGGTATGAAAGATTCTCAAGGCAAGGTTAAGAATGAGTCCAAAGATATTATTGAAATAGTTGAAGATTACTACAGAAAACTATACAAGGGAGAGGAAGAAACGGTCAGCAAAGAATTCTACGAACAAATAAAAGAAAAAAAAGTATTGTCCACAAGTGAAGCAAGTAAACAAATTTCATTGTCAGAAATCGAGCATGTAATAAATAAAATGAAAAAAGGAAAAGCATCCGGACCAGACGAAATCACCAACGAAGAGATCATTTATGGTGGAGAAACCCTGATGAAATCATTGAGAGAATTGTATAATAAATGTCTAGATGAGAGAAAGGTCCCACAAAGATGGCTTGAAGCCAAATTATTACTTCTATTTAAAAAAGGAGATAAAATGAAAGTAGAAAACTATAGACCAATAAGTTTATTGTCTTGCATCTATAAAGTATTCATGGGAGTAATAACGAGGAGGTTATCAGCTAGAATTGATGAAACATTAAGTTACAACCAGACAGGCTTCAGAAGAAACTTCTCAACACTGGACAACATTCTCACTATAGAACAGCTAATTAGAAATGCCAAAGAGTACGATATGCCACTCGTCTTAATATTCATCGTTTTTGAGAAGGCGTTTGACTGTTTATCAAGAATAGAAGTAATTAGGGCTCTAGAAGTTTGCCAAATCGAGAAAGAGTACATCGAAATATTCCAGTACATTTTCGATAATACAAGCCTGGAAATAAAAATAGGACAAGCTTGTCGAAGATTAAAAACAGAGCGGGGAGTTAGACAGGGGGATGTGCCATCAGCAAAATTTTTCATAGCAACGTTAGAAAGAGCTTGTAAAGATCTGATGTGGAACGGACTCGGAATAAATGTCAACGGTGAGTGGCTAAATAAAATAGATTTTGCTGATGATATCTGTTTAATATCGAAGAATGAAGACGAGGCGAAGAGGATGCTACCTGAACTGAACGAGAGAACTAAACAGGTTGGTCTAAAGCTGAACATAGCAAAGTCCAAAGTAATGTCGTTTAATAACACAAGAATTATGAACATAAAGCTTGATGAAGGGAAATTGGATAATGTCGATGAGTTCATATATCTCGGACAGCTGATATAGAAAGAGGGGGACATGAAAGAAGTTAGACGTAGAATAAACATGGGTTGGCACTGCTTCAGAAATTACATACATTTATTCAGGTCTGACGTAGAAATAAGCCTTAAGAAGAAACTATGGACCACTTGCGTACTCCCGGTTATGTTGTACGGTTCCGAAACATGGGTGCTGAGCAGAAATGTAGTAAATAAATTGAGAGTAGCACAAAGAGGAATGGAGAGATGTATGCTCAGAATATCAAGAAGAGACAGGAAAACAAATAACTGGGTAAGAAGAGAAACATCGTTGCAAGACATAGGAGAGGTGATATTAGAAAGGAAGTGGAATTGGGCTGGTCATATTGCAAGAACTGAGGACGGGAGATGGTCTAAGAAGTTATTAGGATGGTACCCCTGGGAGAGAGTGAGGAAGAGAGGCAGACCACCGACTCAATGGGATGAAGAGTTTAAGAAGAGCTGTGGAGGAGAGACGTGGCAGAGAGTGGCAAGGCAACGTACGGAATGGCAACGTATGAAAAATGTATACAAGGATATTTGGTTATTCAAGTAATAAGAAAGTAAAATAAAATATTAATGATAACAAAATAATTGTAATAAATAATAATGAAATAAGATGATTTAAATAAGTTATCAATAAAATAAATGCTTTTATGGGTGTCTAAGTATAGATATGTTAATATTATGTGTATAGATATGTAAGTACTTTATGTTTATAAAGTTGAAGTTTTAAAATAGTTATAGTGTTAATTAGGAGAAATATTTGTTAATCTATTTGGTAGATGGGAAATAGGGTATTTATATTTATATGTCATATAATATTTATTTGTTTGTTGTTATTGTAAAGTTATTTCTTTGTTATCGCTATTTATATTTTTGTTATTGTTTTGGTTATAGAATAATTTATACACACATTATATTATATAGTTAGATGATTTATAATTTTATGTATACAAGAACTATATTTATTCATGTATATAATCTAAGAGAGAGAAAAAACAAAATCAAACGATAATAATAATAAGACCGACTCCATTGGATGTACTAGGCCTGTAAGCCTACACCAAACCACGGCGTAAGCCGAGTTGCCAGAAGGAAAAGGAAAAAAGAATAAATTAATAAAAAAAAAAATTAAAAATTTAATTTAAGTAGTGTGCAGAATGTACTTATTATGTAATATGTATATATATTTGTTTTTATGGCAATAAATGGTAATCTAATCTAATCTAAGCTCTACTGTACTATAGTACATAATGCAACACAATAATCAATATATTTTAAACAAAATGGTTCTTCGTTTTCGTCTGGATAGGAAATCATTCAGAGTTGGAATTCTATTGAAACGCATTACGTCTTTTATAAAATATACTCCAATATTTTCCTTTTATTTACAAATAAATTAAAACCAGAAATATAGGCCTCAAGTGAATTTGTATCACTTTTAAGTAAAGTAGAGCGTTGATTATCCGAACTAATGTTTTTTGGGTTGGTTCGGATAATCAAAAGTTTGGATAATTAAAATTCCCCCAAAAAATTAAAAGGGAAGATGTAAAAATAATCAACCACGTTTATACAAAAAGCATCTTGGTTTTATTTATCAAGTACACAGTGAAAAAAAAAATGTAAGTTGTATCACTTTAGATTAATTTGGCATTAAGAAAGTTGTATAATACCAAGTGAATGCAGCATATTCCAACAATTCGGATTTCGGTTTTTTCCTAGTTTTACGATATAAACTGCCCTCCCCACTGTCAAGATTAAGTGAATACCTACCTAGTGATAGAATCAGAATTATTTTGTATTCCTGTAATCATTGATTTACCAACACCGAACTTGATAGCTAATGCCTGACCCGTTTCACCTTTCTTCAGCCACGTAATAATTTCCATTTTTTTTTTTTTTTTTTCCCATGAAACCAGTTCGGATAATCGACGCTCTACTGTATAGGTAAAGGTAGGGAATCTAAATTAGAAAATAACAACACACATTATTGCTTTGTATAAATTTATTTATAGGTAACTTTATTTTATGGATCATACTAAACATTTTATTTAATTAACAAGCTTAAAATTTCAAAACTATAATTTTTTTTAATAAATATAATTTAATGACTAACTTTTAATAATAATTATAACCTTTTTTTTTCTTTTGAGGGTTAAACATTTTCAACGTTATAACTTTTATCATTGGTGTTATCCAAAAGTGATGGACTAACTAAGGATGGTGATAGTCTCAAAATCAGTATGCATCATTTCTTGGTTGGTAAAATAATGAACATTAAGGCCCTCATACACGGTCAAAAACATTTTGACCGTGTATGAGGCTGTTTGATGTTTGACGTGTATGGTCTAAATTTTCCTGACATCAGGTTTGTGCAAACATCATGTTGCGCAAAACGTTTGATCGTTATCGGCCTTTAGACTGGAAAGTTTCATAATTTTAATATTACGGTCCAAAACTTTTATAAGTAAGTTCAATTTAAAGAGATTTAGAATTATACTAAAGCTATTTCCAAACATTATCACTAAAAAAAGTTCTAAAGTGGGTAGTTGGCAGCTTTAAGAATACATTAAGTTACAGGTTACATACATTATAGGGGCACTTAGTGAAACAAATATACATAAATTTTTACTTAATAATATAATCCCAAAAACACTTGAAAATATGGCTGCTAATAATCAAAGTTCTTTTAACCATGATAACTGAAGAATTAAACTAAAATAATAAAATAAACTATTAATTAAAATATTAAACTAAAATAATAAAATAAACTATTAATTAAAATATTAAACTAAAATAATAAAATCACCTTATTATCATTTTTATAATGTTTTAAATGAAGATATAAATAAGAAAAAATGTTTTTAAAATGTCTATAAATTATTAAAGACCAATTAGTTTAAGTTAATAACTCAAAAATTTTATTAGTATAAAATAACTTTCAGACTAAATATAACTTAATAATAGATTACTAATCAATAGTTTGGTTCAAAATTATAATTTATAATTATGAAATAAAAAAAACAAATGCTTACTAAAGGAACGAAAAATAAATATAAATGACTTCCAAACAATATTGGCATGTAAAAATAAAAAAAACAAATTTTTTTAACTTAATTTTCTTTTTTATCAGACATGATATTCACCACCATCAAGTCTTTCTTCTGTAACGTACATAATAAACCAATCAGAAGTTGATTTGCTAATCAATATCATAGAAATAAAGGAGAAGTTGATGATTGACAATGCAATACCTCCAAGAATATCAAGTAAATAATGCATGTGAAGAAGTAACCGAGAGACAGATACTGATATTGCCCAAATTAAAATAATAGTTGACCAAAACATCCCTACAGGGAACAAATAGGTGAAAAAGAAGTAGACAAGAAAAGAACGAGAGACATGTCCTGAAGGAAAAGAGAAGGCATCAGGTCCCATTGACTGAAATTTGGATAATTTGTTACCAGGAGGTCGTCTTCTTCGGAAAAAGGCTTTTGAGAGGGCCACAGCAACAATATCAATTACAAGAGCTGAAAAAAAGAAATATAATCAAAATCAAATTGAAAAAACATGGGGGTTAAATACTAATAATTATACTATTACTACTGTAAATCTACCTGTTCTTACAGCTAACTTTTTGTTGGGTTCATTAAGGAATAGTAAAAGGAACGAAGGAGGTAGATATTTTCACTATGAGTTGAGTCTGTCAAGTTCTTTCCCAAGCATCTGTGGAGAAAGAGGACTGCAAACTTGCTAAAAACTTTAGCCAACCTTTTAAAGGGAAAGAGGTTGCCAACCCCTTTCCCGGGAAAAGGCAGTATTCCCAAACCAACTCAATCACTGACAAAAATCCCCCTTAGATTTTTTCCCTTTATTTTTCAGATTTTCGTCTAGGACAAAATCACAAAGTCGTTGTCATGCCCCTTCTCCTCCATTGAGGTGAACTGAACACCTGAACACCAACATATATGAACAACTCCTTCCCATCAGTGTCACAGGGAAGCCCTTTGTGGAGGTCAAGGTGTAGGGCATTTCATTGAGCTTATGAATTAAAAGACAATATTAATTGCGAAATTAATACCATTTAAATTGATTAATAAAAAAGTACGACAGCCCTACACTAACGTCCTATCTATATTCTATTAAAATAATAATAATATACAACGACCAATCATTTGCAAATTCTGCAACCAATAATTTTTTTTTAAAAAAAAGTGTTTAAATTGAAATAAAATAACATACATAAATAATAAATTATCATTATCACAGACTATAAGCAGTTTAGGATTTTTCATATGAATATGCTAAGGTTAAACAAAACCATTATTACTGTATTTATTATTATTACTACACAGTAAACAGCAGAAACTAAAAAGAATAGACATTTATCAAATATATAGAAACATTATTGTGCCATTAGATTTGTTATTAATGTTGTTATTACCTAGGTAGAAGTTCACTTGCATTTGAAAACGATCGGGATGCCACCAAAACCATATGTAAACCAGCCAAGCTCCAAGCCATAGTAATCCATGACACGAAATCTAAAATTAATACATCAGAAGGGATTTTTATGGTTTTTATTTATTATATCAATTCAAAAAAAAATTAATCGTTGTAAAAAAGTTAAAGTTATTCAATTAACAGACAGTATGTAAATCTAACTTAAGCTTAGCGCTCTGTTCACTTACATTTTTTTAAATCCAAGTTCATTTTACTTCCCTTCTTTTAGCTCTTTCGAGTAAATATGAAAAATTAAAGATAATAAAATGGTCGCATTTCTCACAGGTAGATCCAATCTTAATAGTTTTGAACTAGTTATACCAGAAATAAATAAAATATACAAACTAAATCAACTTACTTCAAGTGCACTAAGGTAGCCTTTAATTTGATCAGTCCTGACTACTTTTGAAGCAACTGCACATATTTTGCTAGATAAGACCGCATCAAATTTCAGCAAAGCTTTTAGTGTTTCAGGGATTTCTCTCTTATGAGCCATTTTCTAAGACAAAAATTCATAAAAATATGAAAGTCAACAATCATGGTTTATTAAATCATAGATGAAATTTCTGATGATTAGTTTTGTTTGGAATCCTATAATATATCTATGAACCACTCATAAAATAACCCCCACAATATAAAAAGATAACTTAAACTATGATAGTGTTGTTTGAAAAACACAAATCTGGCTGATCTTTCAAAACAAAATCTTTAATCTCTTAGTTTAATATCCATCCCTCCAAGCTTATGGTAAGGTACTTCTAGATACAAACCAAACGTTTTCCAAAAATATCAACCAAAAAATAGCATATTATAGTTCAATAGTGAAAAAAGATGGACCATGAGCTAACTTTAGTAAGACACTAAAAAAAAGAGAAAAACCCAAGATTACAAAACTAGGCTTCATCCTGAGGAACACAATATTAGGTTAATGAAGGACATGAGGTCTACTTAACACATTTGCTTGATATGATCAGTGACACATGGTCTTACCTCTATGGAATTCAAACCATTACCAGGTGGTAATGGTATTAAACCAGGAATGTGGGCACCGGGAAATTTCCTGAACCATCGTTAAGCGAATTAATTATAAAAAAAGAAAAATTTGTCCAACAATTTGAAAAAAAAAACTTTTTAACATCAATATGGTATTTCATCAGAGCGATGCCAGTGATACAAAATAGCTTAATTTTTAATTCTTACAAAATGTGAAAGCGACGTTTCAGACAGCAATAGATGGGTCATAAAGACAAAAAGTAAGTGTCTTTATGCAGGAATTAGTGCTCATTCTGCCATTCCTACTGTATCAGTGAGGCGCCAGAGCGCCTGTAGGAATAATATGAAATAATAATTTGGATAAAAAGAATAATATCACGACTGACACATGCGGCAAAAGGTGGGTATCCGTCGGCAGACCCCAAAATTGCGATTTTCTGGATCACTTTTAATTATTTTCCTCCTTTGACTTTTTTTTACTGAGAAAAAAGTGCAAATATTCTAGCTTCTAGCAATTTCATAGTTCTTTTATATCATTGGAATCAACATGCAATTTTTGGCGCCTATTTTATTTTATCACACATTTACCACTATTTTATTATAGCTTTAATTATTGCATTATAAAATAAAATATAAAACAAATCACTTAATTAAAATTATAACTAATTTAAATAAAATTATAATCATTATTAACACTGGGAGACAGACAGAGAAAAATAGACTCCAGCGCTTTCAGTCTGTCTCCCAGTGTTAATAATGATTATAATTTGATTTAAATTAATTTAAACTTTCCGTAGTACGAAAACTACCAAAAACTTAAAAAATTGTATTTTGAATTCATTGTACAGGTACTAATTGAGTACTTTATAACCATAAGCGTTAATTCTCGGTTTAGTTCTAATGTCATAAATTGACTTGCTAAATGTGTATGAATATTGAAAGCTTGGAGTTGGGGAATAGTTATCGGTTACAGCAGAGAAAAATCATTCTCCAGCGTAGCTTAGATGGAAAGATCATCTGCACCAGAAATGCGGAAGGCCGTGGTTCAACTCCCGGCGCTGGAGTCTATTTTTCTCTGTCTGTCTCCCAGTGTTAATAATGATTATAATTTGATTTAAATTAATTTAAACTTTCCGTAGTATGAAAAATACCAAAAAAATAAAAAAATTGAATTTAAAATTAGAACATTTGTGCTTATAATAAAGGTGACAATATTATACAACGTTAGCCGTTAGCTGCTACCCAGAAAACATCCTCCGGCAGAAAAAGGCAGCTGAAGAAGAAGCAGCAGAATAAGGGGCCTAACAGTAAAAGGAAGAGAGCCTGTGTAGGCTAACATCTAGGCACCAGCATAAAGTAATGTGAAAACAGTTCCGTGCTGGGCCCTGCCTTGGAAAAAAAGGGTTTGTGGGTTTAGTGGGTCCCAGTCAATCAGGCTGAACCCCACACTGTCTGGGGGTGCCCTTCCCCCCATTCGTCTGGTAGCAGATTCCCACAGTTCCCCTTCGTTAAAAAAAATAAAAAAAAAAAAAAAATGCGACTCTATACAGGAATGGGTCGACCTTGAACAAGTCTAGACTTGAAATTAATACAATATAATTATATAAATATGTCATATAGATATATATTATTAAAAGTTTAAATCTTTCCTAGAAGAAGCTCTAACTCAATGTTAATCGTTCATCAAATCAAATTGCTCCTCTTATATACTATATTAATTGAAATGAGGATTTGTTGGTGCCAAGATAAAGAAAACACTTGAATTATTGTTATTACTTAGATTTAATTAATAATGAAATAACACAATAACCCTTATTTAAGTAATGCATATTATATAAATCATTTATTATATTCACAACATAAATATTCATAAACAAGAGTTTACAATGCCGCCACAGTCAGATTACTTTTCAAAGAAACATAATTTCAATTAAATATGCTAAACATAAAAAAATATCCATTTTTTGAGTTGAGGAATAAATTTTAATTCATGCACAATGAAAACATAAAAAATATGTTTAATAAAATTTTAGCAAATAATGAAAAAAAAATTGTTTTTGTTCTTAAATTGATTAGATGTAAATACCTGCGACTTGTACTAATGTTATAAAGTTAACTTAATGGAAATACATTTATTAATATTCTTTTATTCTTATTCTTATTCTTTTATTCTTATTCTTTTATTCTTAATCTTTTATTCATATTCTTTCATTTTTATTCTTTCATTCTTATTCTTTTATTCTTAATCTTTTATTCTCATTCTTTTATTCTTATTCTTTTATTCTTAATATTTTATTCTTATTCTTTCATTCTTATTCTTTTATTCTTAATCTTATATTCTTATTCTTTCATTCTTATTCTTTTATTCTTATTCTTTTATTCTTATTCTTTTATTCTTATTCTTTTATTCTTATTCTTAAAGAGTGGCTGAGTGCCAGAAGAGTGTGCTTAAATTCAAGCCTAAGCTTAAATAGCAGCCTTAGCACGTGTTGGAACCAGAGTGGATCCTCCTTCACTCCTCCTCTTTGTGTTCAATGGGTAAAATAGTTTGTTTATTTCAGTATACACTTGTAATTTTAATAAAAATATGTGTTAAATTATGTTTTTCAGCAAGCTGCTCACGGTGGAAGAAATGGAAGCGGTGACTATAGTGTGAGTGTGATTGGTAAGACTGTGAGCTTCGCTGATGAACTCTCTCCCATTGGTCGAGCCATCTCTCCCTGTCGAGATGCACCCAAAAACCTTTCATACTCCTTCCAAGTAAGACCAATTTATTTAGTTATTATTTATAAATTAAATGTTTAATGTCGGAATATAAAAAAAGCAGAATAAGTTGATGTAGCAATTTAATTATTTTACTCTCAAAATAATTATGTTTGTGTTGTATAACTTGAAAAGAAAAAAAATTTGGTTTGTTTATTGCATCAGTCTTCTTACGTTAATCAATTTTGTTAGCTTCCGAGCTTACCAGAGGAAACGGAAACTACAAAAGTTTTGAAGATCAAAAATATTTTATTTCTCAGATTTTAAAAATTCCAAGACAGAAATCCGTTTCAGATATCATGGAACATTTCTGGTTTTTGTGTCAGTCTGTACGTCTGTCGGTCAATTTTTGTGAACCAACATATCTTAAAAACTGCACATCTGATTTTAATGAAATATGGTATGTCATAATTAGCTCATTGTTGGTCCCAAATTAGTTTCAACCTTCTGCGCTCATTTGTTTCTCTTCCACATTTATTTACCCACATAGCTTCAAAAGTACTTACCTGATTTACTTTTATAGTCTATTGAATGTAAACCGCAGATAACCTCAAATTAATTTGAACCGTCTGCACTCTTTAACTTTTGCTAAATTGTTACTTTAAATCGTGTAAAAAGTCAAAGCAATTTTGACAGATTAAACAAATTAGGCAATAATGAATTGTAAAACCATAAAATCAATAAATTACGTGATAGGATGCGAGGAAGCTATGTGCCACACTAATTGGCAGTCTATTTTATTATCTGTTTACTATTCAGTATAGCTAATTGTCTCTACTATCAAAGTGGCATCAAGATATTTGTTGGAATCATACAAACGGTGAGCTTTCAAAAAAATATTGTGTGTGTGTGAAAGTATATTTTTTATCACTAATGATTGATCATTATTATTTATTTGATTTGTTTAGCCTTTTGAAATGGATAAAGCAGTTAGTATGGGCGTTGCTTCGGAAATTCATCCTCAAGCCAGTGAGCCGACTATCTCTCCAAGTACTTCTACTGTAAGACATTTCTTAAATTTTATGCAATAATCTATTTTTACACGCTTTTATTTAAATTCACTTGTGGAGTTCATAATTTGTGATCAATAATTTATGATCAATTATTTGTGTTCATAATTTGTGGATTTTTTAATCCACTCTCTGGATTACCTAGAATGCTTTCAATGCCAATGGAAGTTTATAAATAAAAAAAATGAAAGTACATTTTATTATTTTTAATTTTTTTTTTTAATGTACAGACAAACCTTGGCTTTCAAACTTTTGACTTCAGACTTACAAAATAGTTTTTCTTAATTTTTAATAAATTNATATATATAGGTGACAAAGAATAAGTTTTTAGGGAGGGGTAACTCTCCTATTGCAAGGGAGGGGGTACTTATTAGATAATATGGTGCAGGATGGTGTGGTTTCCTCAGCCAGAAGCTACCTCCCCATTCGCCCCAGTATTTTACCTTGATATATGTGAAAAACCAATTATTGGAATGCATAAAAATCCAGGATATTGTCTTTTTCCTCACCAGGCTATAGTATTTGTATTGATCACTGCATTCGTTAGTGGTTATCAGTTGGATCTAGTAATTTACAACTAAACTTAAAAGGGCTTTCAACCAATGAAAGTAGGGTTAATATTAATAAGTAGCTCTCTCACTTCAAGATAAAAATCATCTGCGTTCTTATTTATTAATTATTTCAATTGATTGAAGGAAAAAAAAATGCCTTGTACTTTTTCCACTTTCCACACAAATAAAAGGGTTAAATTAAAAACTTAAAATATCTATTTATATATTATATATTAAAAAAAAATATTTTTCCAATATTACATAGCAGTTAAATATATGAAAAAGATCGAATAAAATGGGTGCTTTATTTATATGGAAGAAAAACTTTTTAATTAGTTCAATTCCATTCGTTGGGCATAATTAGGCTCTCAGTCATTTTTTTTTTTTCTTTCTTTCTTTCTTTATTATTATTATGTGTTTAACTAGGTAACATCTAAGACTATGTCCTATAATGATCCAGAGAATATTCTAAGAGCGAAATGATATGCATTTGACAATTACTGAATATTCATATTTTAATCGTGCAAGCCATTATAAAAAAAAAATACTTACATTCTAAAATACAAAATAATTTAAGTGTATTTAAACTTCTTCATTTATACAGCTGAGATATAAAAAAAATTAATAGTAATTGTAATTTTAGAAATGTAAAAGTTAAATTATACAACTATCTAATTACATAAAAAATAATAATTAAATTGATTAACAATGGGTTCTTGATAATTATTATTTTTTAAAAAAAGCTATAATGATACTGAATTCAGTAATATAACAAAATTATTAAGAAAAAAATATACATATATATTGTGCATTTATAAATATATATTTTTCTTCTACGTAAATTTAATACTTAGCACCAATAATGATAATAATATAGTTTCATTTAAGAAGGCAAAACAAATAAAATATTCCCTTATTTTCTTTCAGCATAATTATCTAAAAAGATAGAATATTACCTCAGAATGAAAAACGTAAATTTTTCCTTTAAAACGGAGATTTTAGTTTATAATAACAGAAAAAAAAAATCGGTAGAATTACAGTGTACGTTGCCCCTACTAGATATCACAAGTCGGTACTATCGATTGTTATAATGACGTCATACATCGATATATCCAAACAATGAATGATTTGCGAAATTTTACACCTTTTAACAAATATGTGTTTGCTTTGTGTTAGAATTCAATTTTAACCTTAATTATTTGTAACCTTCAATGGCTTAATTTTCAATGGCTTGTCCACACTGCTTCGTGGTGCTCTGCTCATTTTGATCATGACCAGGTAGAAGTCCAAATCGAAGTACAAAAGAGTTTAGTGCCCAAGATATATTGATTTATGAAGTATCAAAAGAGGTCGATAGGGAGAAAATGAGTTATCAGAAGGGGCAGTACACTGTAGTTCAGCCAAAACATCTATACATCTTGATTCTACAGGCAAAATAGCAACCTAAAATTTTGTTTTGCTTAACAAATTTTAACATACAAATGAATAAAAAGGAAAAATGAAGAAATTTTGTTTCCTAAAAAATATAATAACACATGACACTTACTTCTCTTATTTTTCATTCTAAGGCAACAATAATTCATAAAGCAACAAAAAAAGTACAAATTTTAAATAAATAAATAATAACATATATTTATAAAACCACACAGAAATCTCTTAACGTTACACACTACAGCAAAACAAAACCAGTTAAGGGCTAAAAGGTCATAAAAACTCATGAGATAACTCCAAAAATACATAGATACTTAAAAATCCATGTTTTACAAATATTTCTGTACCTTCATAATCTATATTCCTAGTTCTTTAATAACCATTTTATAAGGCAGGCTAAAGTAAGTGCCTTTTAGGTACTAGCAGCCTAATTGTATATTAGTTTAGTACAAAGGCTTCCAAAGACTGTTTTTTCATAAATCTCTTTGTTCACTGGTAAAATCCACAACAATGGATTTTAATTCCAATGTTTTACTTTCTCTACAAAAATACGAGGAAAACCTCTCGTTAGTTCATTTACCAAAGCAAGAAGAGACAACTTAACAAATATCACTAGCCTCACAAAGGTAAACGTATATTTCAAGTATTTATTTGTTATTTCACTCATTAAAATAACAAGCAACAGAAATTACCAAAACAAAGTCAAATTGGGGATGGGTTTAATTTTTAACAGTAACTTTTAAGTAGTAATTTAAAAGTAACTTTTTAAAGACTAATGCACAAAATATTTATAAATTTGTAAGTGAGATTAAAATTTATGTACAATGTATTTATACCACACTATGCTATATTATTAAATATTGTATTAAACATAGTGGACCAAAAATTGAGCCGACAACGGATAAAATATGCATTTCAAAGGTTACAACATTTATTTTTTAATGATCTTAATTTATATTTTGGAGGAGTTTAAGTAAAGGAATACTTTAAACTTTAATACATATTTGGTTATTTGGTTAAAGAACTTATTAGATTAAACATAAAAGCACAGTATAGAACTGTAAAATCAAACGTGTTACACCGAACTGAACTCAGATTTGATAGTTTTTGGAATTCTGATTAAAGAATAGTATCTTAAGCTCCTAAGACCCACTGAATCTCTTCGACCTTAAATTAATTAAAAGCAAATTTTATTTTACAAATGTAAGGCCTCAGAGCGTAATTTAATTGGAATCTTGCAATATAAGTTTGAAGAGAAAAAAAAAAAAATCATAAATTTTATACTGTTCATTTCTTGTTTGGTTAGTATACATAAAAAATTATAGAAAATTCAATGAAAGTTTTATGAAAAAGGGAAATTCAGTAAAACCTAGAAAATGACCCTTGAAGAGATCATACAAATTGGTCATTGCACATCAAGTCCATAAAATAGTCTTTAATAGGGATCAAGAAATGTGGTCCCAAAAAGGCAGGTTTGCCAGAAGGAATTACTGTATTTAAAATAAAATATACATTTTCCTTTATAATATTATCCATTAAGTAAATTATTCACTCATTTTTAACTACAAAAATAATCTAAACCTTAATCATTTCAAAGATAGAAAAGTGAAATTGAAGCCTAAATATAAGTTATTTTATTGTAAAATTATATTTTTTCAATAGTATGTCATTAAAATATAAAATAAAATAAAAAAATAATAAATATAGATAAAATAAAGAACCCAATAAATATATAAAAAAACTCTTGACTTATTATTTAATAAAATACTCTATTTTTATTTACAATAGAAACAATAAAATAAAAAATCCTAATCTAACCAAATTTTTTAAAACCTGGCATCGAATTATAAAATATGAGAGGAGGGGAGTATTACTTCTTGTACAATTAGAGGACTAGATATAAATAAAGAACATCAAAAATGGATTTAAACACTTTGAATAAGATCAATTTTTAAAATTTACATATTCCATAGTTAATTTAGCGTCCATAATGAAACATTTCATCATTATTTAATAATGGTACAAAAGTATCAAACAAATTTGCACTAATATTCCCCAAAACCAAAAATAATACATAATTTCTCTGTTGCAATAAAACTCTTAAGAAAAACAAAGCCTACATTAAAGTAAAATTAAAAAAATAAATTAATTAATTAATGACCAGTATAAGGTGATTAAATAATTATCCATAACAATACTATAAATAATTATTAATATTGAGGAAGTCCTGCAGCATATATGATTAATAATATAAATTGTCGATTGAAATAAAAAAGTTATAAAATGAAACAAATCATAATTGCAAAGGGTTAAGGCAGATCTTAGTACAGTTAAAATTGTAAATCAATTCAAAATAATAGTTTAGATAAAATTATAAATTAGTCTGGATACATATACAAGTAAAGGGAATGTATTAGGAACACTGCAAACCACAATCCATTTGAGTTTTGTACATTATAAATTCATTTCAACAATATTTTACAGGCTAGAGGGTTCAGAAATATCCCAAAATCATTTTAGACTATCAAAAACAAAAAATACTTTAATTTTTTTTTTTTTAAATTAAAGCATCTTTAAGTATAAATAATTAAGTAATCATGAATCAAGCAACAAAAGATTTAAAATATGATAGTATATTCCTGATTTTTGATTGTAAATTAATTGTTACAAAAACTTGCACACGCAGTCATTAATTCCTGTTAAAACTCTATTCTTTGTAACATAGAACTGTCAGAAACAAAAAACACTGGATCATAGCAAACTAGATCCAATGAACTAGTTTAGTTATTTACATTGATTCGTTTGTGCAAGTATTTTGATTTTTTTTTTTTTTTTTTGTTAAATTAAAAACTCAAAGATGAGAATTAGGAGTGATAATGGATGTGGCTGAGATTTTTTAAATTTTAAAGCGGGTTAAAGCCTCTGTAAGGCCATAATGCGAGCATTTTGCTTCCTACATAGCTTCATATCAAATCTGATGTTATGTCAAACATTTAGACAATTTACAATTTTTTTGCTAACAACCAAGTTCCAGTATACCTAAAGGTATAAAGATTCAAAACTAGCTACAAAGACTATTTTTTATATTTTCTTTAAAGTAAATGCAATGGGCTAAAAAAATATTACTATTCCCTTTAATCTCCGTGAGAAACAGACTCGTGATATTATATTTTTTAAATCTGACAGCTTGGGAAAATTGAGAAAAAAAAATGGGAGGAGAGCGAATGAGAGCTTGAGATTTTGGCGGGTAATAGGTCGGGCCATGATGCTGCCCCACCCCTCATACCGGACTTGTGGCTTTTTTTCTTCTCCCCCAAAGGTTGGATAATCTAAGCTGTCAGATTTTTAAAAAATATAATATCACGAGTATAGTTATTTATTTTAAGACCAACTTTTTATAAGTTATAAATGCTTAATTATTATTATTATTTTTTTTTTTTTTAAAAAAACACCTTAAAGAAGCCATTAATATGAAAGAAGGAGAAAATTAAAAATAATAAGCCTACATAATAAAAATATATACCTGTTAAAGTATATAAATAAATTTACATGATATAAGGCAATATACTCCCAAGCTAATAGGCCCAAATGTATATGTTCAATGGAAGCCAGTTTTAGGAATATATAAGTAAAATTTGTTTTGGCAACTTTTGAAAATGTACAATTAAATTTATTTTTTTAAATTGATATTCATATAAATTTACACAAAATGTAGTTAAAAAAAAGCAAGGTAAATTTTTGTTTAACTTTTAACAAACTGACAAAAAAAATTAATATTATACGAAATTCTATGATTAAATTATAAAAAAGATTCATACATGTAAAGTTATGTAGATTAAAATTATAAAATGTAAAAAATAAATAAAACAGATTAAATGCAGATTAATCAAAACTTATTAAAAATTTACTTTTTAAATTAAAAAAAAACGTCAAACTAAATACATCCTTAAATAATTAAATTTGGCAATAAAACATAAAAAAAACTGTGAAAATAATTTATATACAATTACAATGGTTGGAATAATAACTCAAAAAAGAAGACATTTCATTATCAAGAAAATAATCAAATAAACTATAAATATATAAAATAAAAACACCATTCTTACAGATATTTAAGTAAATCCTTTAAAACTATTTACAAATTATACAGTCTTTAGATAAAATTTATTTAATAGCCGATATTCTTTCAATTTATTATACATTTTAAATCCTTTAAAAGAATTTACACTCCATTGAGATAAATTGTAAAAATTGAATAGGTATAAATTTACATTACGTAGATGGTGCCTAAATTAAATTCTTACAAAACATATAAATGCTGCATTAACAATTTAGTTTGAAGTAATGTTATTATGGCACAACCCTTTTACAATAAGGCTAAATGCTTAAAATTGTTAGTTGTTCAATTTAACTTTAAACTATGATGCTCGATACAACTAAATTCAGCAATAAGTGTCAAATATAATTAAATAGCCTATGCTATTTAAATTTTGATATTCAGGCATTCATAGTATTTCTGATTTCTTGTATATCAGTTTGAAGGGTATCGTAAGTAGTCTGAAGAAGGTTATAATCTTCTTCTATTTGCTTATGAACCTGCCCTGAAGAAGGATCAGTGTGCTCCTGTTGGATTTTGGTTAGTACACTTCTAAGGGACATTTGTGCTGAAGATAGAAGTTGAAGTGCTTCTTTAGGTGAAGTGCAGTGTTTCTTACAGATAGAGTACGCCTCTGCAAGTGACTGACACAGTTTAACCACATTCTTAATAGAATCAAAATCTTTACACCAATTATAATCTTGAACAGCTGCAGTATGAGCTTTTTGGAGATATTGAGCAGTTTTAGATTTAGTAATAGCTGATTGATCCTCAAGTGAAGCAGTAAGCCTTGCATAGAGTTGCCAAACTGTGGCATTGCTCATAACTTTAGAAGTGATTCTCCCAAATAATTCCAAAGCTTTCTTTTTTTGAGCTGAAGCCGGTATACCTTTGTTATCCTTGATTCCTTTGACAATGACGGTAGTCAAAACGGATAAAATTTGTTCATCAATGTGTTTCTCTTTAAGGTCTAAGATCCTGTGATAACAATTAATAACACCTTCAAAGTCACCACAATCACTACTAACTGCCATTAAGTTATCCCACACTTGCCATGTCTCATAATTACATTTAATGGCTTCATGAAGAGCTGTGTAAGCCCGGTGCTTCTGGCCGAGAAGAATATAAGCTTTGGCTAGATTGTTCCAAGCCTCGAAGCTATCAGGTTCTAATGCACAGTATCTTCTGTAAGCAGATGCACTCTCCTCCCAGTCGTGTTCCATGAGGGCTGCATATCCAAGACGAAACCACATTGAGACCTGTAGACTGTTTATCTCTAGAGATTTCTTGAGGTGACCCATGCTTTCTTTAAAATGTTGCCTATTAAAATAGAACATACCCCAATGTCTTTGAGCTTGCGCACTTCGGTGATTTGACAATTCCCAAGCCTTCTCATAACAAGAAACATCATCTGTAGCATCACCAAGATAGCATAGAAGTTTAACACTTTCACCTTTCTTTAATTGTTCTCTAATAATCTCAGCTGATTTTTGCCTCAACTTCAGATGGTTATAACAAGCTATAACTTCCTCCCACAGCTGTAGTTGCAAGTAAATATCGAGGGCAGATTGAATCGACCCAATAGACACAAGAATTGAAGCGCAATCGGCTGCTATCACAAAATGCGGAGGAGCGTAGCTGCAATAAAATAGATTTAACCGAACATTAGCAGGAGCTGAATAGTTTTCAAGATTCATTAAAGCCTGAGTTTGCAACAAAGCTCTTTCAATGGTTCTCCTGTGATCTGACTCCAATCTTGATCTAAACAAAAGAGAAGCCAAATGAATGGGCCAGACTTTAGGTTGAGAAAGTAAACAGTTCAAATAAGGAATTAATTCCTCCTTCAGCAGACGGTCCTTGGCTTGACTCTTCTTCTTCTGAACAAAAACAGCTAACAAAGCTGCTTGTTCCAAATGGCTCAGATCTGGATATTCACAATCTCTAGGATTACTAAAGGCAATCTTTGGAAGTCTCACATCGTCGTCCAATGTTATATCTTTAGGGAAATCAAGTGGGTAATCTTGTTTCTCATAGACTTTATTTTCTTTTGTCTTTACCTGTAAAACTAACTGAGCAATTTCTCTCAACTGATATTGAGTCCTCTTACCCATCGCTCCGACCAAACCAACTTCTAGGCCCATCATCTGTAAGGCAGAATTGATTTCTTTCTCAGAAACAGATACTTTACCATAATGAAGGTGGATGCGAGCTAACTCTAAACGTAGTAAAACTCGAAGGTCCTCGTGCTCTTCCAGCCAAGGGAGTGTTTTTATGCTATCGGATAATTCAATCAGCCTATTCTGCAGGGTAGATGAGTGCTCATCGAGAACTTGCTGATGAATATAAAGACAACGCATCATCCACCAGACAGAAGTGCTAAACTTCTCGTATACAGATTCGAAACATACTTTGGCCAAAAGAAGGTATTCTGGAAAATAAATGGCATGACAAACGTCTTCACCGTCCATTGAAAGGCACTCTTGAACGATTCTCAAGGCACCTTTAGTTTCTATTAGTTCGGAAGGGACTCGATTTAAAAGCCAAGGAGTCGAACAGATTTCACTGGGTACTCCATGACCGGCAGAAGTCCAGTTAGCCTGAATAAAGGCTTGCAAACTGGCCACACCGATCAGAAGCACTTCTAATTCATTGACACACGATTCTTCTAGAGCACTCCGTGTGCATTTCACAAGAGACGTAAAAACGCATCGATAATCACATTCACAAGATCTACGATCCTCAAATATTTTTCTACATAGAGGAGCTTCGATAACTTGAAGATAAGAACCACTAACTAAATGAGGGTACAAAGGCGCGTTGTCAGACTCCCGTAAGGACCCGTCAAACTGACCCCGAAGTAAATCCAGTTCTAGGAGCGAAGGCTCTACACTTTCTTTATCCATAATTTTTCTATTTGAAAAAACTTATTAAAACAATGAGGCAAAACGGTCACATTGACAAAATCGAAAATAATTGTATAGAATATTGTTTAACATCACGAAAAAACACTAAAGAAGACTACGCCATATCAGGTTACACAATCAAACTTAAACTTTCAAGTTTTCAATCGTATTCAAAAATCCATCACTCCATCAAAAGCAAGGTTATTTTTGTTTTAAAAGAAACCAAACATGTTCGCGAAACCTCCAGAGGAAGAAAACAACGTGTTTCCATAAATTTACAAATAAGAGTTGTTGCTTTAAGTAAAATTGTTTTAAGTAGAATTTTAATAATTTAGTGAATTATAAATTGAATAATATAAAGTAATTAACAGTGTCTTAGAAATTGCATCCAGTCGATCATCGGAAGATTTCACTATAACAATGGTATGTCTTTAAAAGGTGTTAGATTAGAACCGAATTGTTCAAGAATATCGATAAGCATTTAATCAAAATGGCTTTGAGCAATAATCATACTGAGTATAATGATACTTCAGACGAGGAGGATGCTCGCAATACCATAGGAAATATACCGGTCAACTGGTATGACGAATACGAGCACATCGGCTACGACTGGGACGGTAATAAGATTTTAAAACCGCAACATGGAGACAATTTGGATGATTTTCTCCGAAAGATGGAGGACCCCAATTTTTGGGCCACAGTTAAAGATCCACAAACTGCGCAGAACGTCGTGCTTAGCGATGCAGACATAGATTTGATTAAAAGAATTCAAAATCACTTTATTCCGGATAAAGAATACGACGAGTACGCTCCCTGGGTTGAATGGTTCACCTCCGACGTTATGAAAGTACCAGTCAGAAAGTTCCCTGAACAAAAAAAATCCTTTTTACCCAGTAAAGATGAAATGAAAAGAGTTTCTAAGTATGTCCATGCATTAAAGATGGGTTGGATGAAAACAAAGAAGGAAACTCAAAAAGAAAAGAAGAAGAAACAAAAGGATGATTTAAAATTCTACATGCTTTGGAAGGATGATACTGCAGCCGAGGAGATGAGAAGGATTCATAACCACATTCCAGCTCCTAAGAGGGCCCTACCTGACCATTCAGAGTCTTATAATCCTCCAGAAGAATATCTATTTAATAAGAAAGAACTGGAAAAGTGGAACAGAGAGAGGAAATCCTTAGGTAATAAAAAACTTCATTTTGTACCTCAGAAATATGATTCTTTAAGAACAGTTCCATCATACTCAAGATATATTAGAGAGAGATTTTTAAGATGCTTGGATTTGTACATGTGTCCTCGTGCTATCAAAATGAAACTGACTATAGAACCTGAAGATCTTGTTCCCCACTTACCGAGCCCTAAGAGTCTGCAACCTTTCCCCACAGTATTATCTCTTACCTATTCGGGCCATACAGATATGGTGAGATCTTTCAGTGTGGATCCAAGTGGACAGTACTTGGCTTCTGTATCTGATGACGGAACATTGAAAATGTGGGAGATCAGCACAACTAGAATGATGAAATCGATTGATCTAGGAGGTGAAGGTAGATATGTGGCTTGGTGTCCTAATCAGTCGCTCACACTTCTGGCTGTAGCAGTCGGTAAAAAGGTTCTGCTTGTTAATCCTGGCATAGGTGATAAAGTTAAAGTCTCCAGAACCGATTCTCTACTTTTGACTCCTCCGAAAGATATCAGTACTGTGCCAGAAAAAGTCAACACAGCTATGACATGGGAACAGGCTGAAGCTGAACTGTGGGACAGTGGGATCAGAATCATCTTGAATCATTTCAAAGATGTTAAACAACTAACGTGGCATGGAAGGGGAGATTACTTTGCAACTGTTATGCCTGAAGGTTCAAATAGAGCAGTTCTTATCCATCAGCTTTCCAGGAGAAAGTCTCAGCTACCTTTCTCAAAACCTAAAGGTTTGGTTCAGTGTGTACTGTTCCATCCTACTCGTCCTTTCTTTTTTGTTGCCACTCAGCGAAATATCCGCGTCTACGACTTAGTTAAACAAGAAATGGTGAAGAAGTTGTTAAGCAATGCTCAATGGATTTCATCAATGGCTCTCCACCCAGGTGGGGACAACCTGTTGGTTGGGACTTATGACAGAAAGACCATATGGTTTGATCTTGATTTATCAGCAAAACCTTATAAGTCTTTAGTTCTACATAGTGCTGCAGTCAGAGGAGTAGCTTATCATCGTAGGTATCCGTTATTTGCTTCTACATCAGACGACGGTAGTGTTATTATATCTCATGGAATGGTTTATAATGATTACTTACAAAATGCTCTAATAGTTCCTCTGAAGAGGATGAGTTACCATTCTGTAGTCAACGATTTCTCATTATTTGATGTGCACTTTCATCCAACACAACCCTGGGTTTTCACAAGTGGAGCTGATGGAACTATACGACTTTATTCTTAATTTAAGTTATTTTAATAATTTTTTTTGTACATAAAGGAAATTTTAAAAATAAATTTATGAGAACAATTTTTTATTTTTTACTTATATACAATCCCTTCAGACCTTCCTATTCACTTTTTGTTTATTTTGTTTACTGCACACGCTTTCGCTGCACACAGAAAATGTTCAGCATATGTTTTAGAAGCGCCTTTATCGAACCCTGAAAACCGCATCTTTCTATCTATCATGTTTCCAGAGATATTTTGCTGTTCCATATTAGCTGGGACACCCTGTATACATATTTCTTCTTTTTTTTCTTAAAAATAAAATGGTTTTTGATTTAATATTTTATAAGTAGTTGATGTTTTGCACACTTTATTTTCTCATTAAAGTGTAAGATTTATAAAAGATAAATAAGCATCTTTCAAGCAGTGATAGTGGTACATTTATATACAAATGACTTGAAGTGAAAGGTAAATAAAATTATTTCAATAACTTTTGAGATTGTGATTTAATTTAGATGTTATATATTTAGGTCCCCCGCCATCTTGAATTAATTAAAAAAGTACAAAGGAAAGTCGTCTAATGCAAATTTCCTACTCTTAGATTCAAATACTATTAATAATCCAAGAAACCTGTCATTTTATTATTAATTTTTATTTGTTTTAATAAATTGATGTTCTTTAACTAAACTTTTTCCTTAAAATGTATTGCACATTTATCAAAGCCGGTACTTTTATAGAAAAGGGCCCCCCTTTTTGTTTTTTATACAAAAGAGTTTATATCACTCAGTTTAAGTAGCTATTAAGACAAAGGAATATTCAGTCCAATATACTTTGGGACAAAGGAATATCACACATTTATATTGAAAAAGTGTGTAATAAGTTGTAAGAAAGTGTATTAGATTAAAAAGAAAAGGGGGGCCTTTTTCTATAAAAGTGCCATCAAAGCCTATGAATATTTAAGGAGTATTTTTTACTTTCTTAAAAAAATATATAAATGCAGACAAAACTCAACTTAGAGAAATAAATTTTCTTTTTTTAATATTTATTTTAATGATTTATTTACGTCTTATTGATAATACATTTTGAGAAACCTCGACTTAGGTTTACATTGGTCGAGTAAACGGGCGAGTAGCTAGGTCGAGTAGCACTCGGCCGAGCTACTTGCCTAATGTGAACGATACGGCGAGTAAACGGTCGAGGAGAGTGGATAAAAGTTGGTCGAGTAAATGGGCGAGTGCGGTGGTAGAGTAGCTGGACCTCGGACGGGCGAGTAGACCCCCCACCCTACGTCCGTCCTAACATTGAATACCTTCATCTGCGGGATTATTCAGAACTAAAAACGAAAACACCTCACTTTACTAAGGCTACTATCTCAAGCACGTGTGAATGACTTTGGAGTCCACTCTACCAAAAACTAGCACTCTATTCTACTCGCTCGTCCCGGTGCTAAAAAGCATGCTAGCCCACTCAACCGTTTTCTCGACCAATGTAGACTAGGCTTAACGGACATATATTGTTCCCACAATTTATTCGTAAGTGTTATACTCCTCTCTTCCTGATTTTCATTTGTAAATGGTAAAGGCTAAGAATAAATAATACTGATTTATAATTAATAAAATAAATTACTAACATTAACCAAATAAGAGCTCATTTGTAACTATGTATTATGAATAAAAGGTAATTAAATCAATAATAATATTTTAAGAAAGACAAAACTTTTTTAATATTATAGATAGATTATTTTTTTACTTCAAATTTTCTTAAGTCTTGGTGTGTCTGTATACTCTTTTTACAATTAGTATTAACTTTTGACAGAGTGAGAAAAGTATGGAGGCCAATGAGAGCATTGGATTTTGAATTCAAGAAAGTCGGGCCAACTAGGCAAATAAAAAAATTATTCTTCAGTGTACCTCAGTTGGTAGAGTACTATACTGGAAATATAGAGGCCCATGGTTTATGTCCCAGCGCTGGAGTCTATTTTTCTCTGTCTGTCTCACATTGTTAATAATAATTATAATTTGATTTAAATTTAAACTTTCCATAGTATGAATACTACCAAAAACTTAGAAATAAAATGAATTTACATTAACACTGAATGAAACTGATTTCTTTACTCCACAGATCTCCAAAACATTGAATCGTCTAACTTGCAAAGGTTGACAGATTTTCAGGGCCGGATTTAACAAATTTCCGCCCCTAGGCACTATTTACACAGCCCCCCCCCCACCTCCATTTAAAAATTAACTACTCACATTAATCGACAGTTGCCAAACTGATTTGTACGTACCGTTACGAACATTTTTTTCTTAATAATATTTAGCCGATAACATTATGATTTATATTGTTTTAATTTGATTAATTTTAAGGTAGGTACATTGTACATA